>JAWRVZ010000177.1:170000-357500 GCA_037043235.1 Rhodeus uyekii | reverse complement strand
ACAGCGAGGATTGTGACGAGAGCTGATTGATAGCCGGGAGAATGCGAGCACCTTGGCAGCCGCGCTCTCGTCCTGCAGCGCCTTCAGACTGAGCTGGTATGAGCTGGACGTGCGCTGGTGCTGCTCGCTCATCAGCTTCAGCTGCTCCTGCAGTCGCTGCCGCTCCGCCGTGAGCTCACTGCACTGGATCTGACACACACACACACACACACACACACACACACACACACAACAAATGGAGTCAGATGCACCAGTGATTGGGTTTTGACGTCACTGCCGGGGAATAACCCGATTTATTAATAAAGTCAAGTAAACATGGTTTCCTTGCATTGCCGGGTTATTGGTTTGCATGTAAACTGGGAAAACAGATTAATTTAGTGAGCTGATGTTTGTTATCGTGTAAACGAGCTGAATGAACGGGTCTTACCTTATACTCCTCCAGCTGCTGCTGATGGGCCTCCAGGTCTCCTCTCAGAGCCGCCTGACTGATCATCTGCGCCGCTTCCTGCGGGACATTCACAACACATCAGATGGGCCAAAACTCTAGATCAACTTCTCCCTCCATCCATCCATCCATCCATCCATCCATCCAGACAGACTGCATTAAATGGTTTAGCTCCACAGTACTTGAGCGATCTCTTAACACATTATAGTCCTTCACGTCTATTGCGATCCCAAAATACTGACCAGCTTATAATACCTAGAATATCAAAGTCAACTGCTGGCGGTCGATCCTTTTCCTATTTAGCTCCTAAACTCTGGAACAGTCTTCCTATTACAGTTCGGGAAGCAGACACACTCTGTCAGTTTAAATGTAGACTAAAAACACATCTCTTCCACCTGGCATACTCATAACACATTATACATACATTTTTAATCCAAATCATGTAAAATGATTGTTAGGCTGCATAATTTAGATAAGCCGGAACCGGGAACATTCCCATAACACCTGATGTACTCGATACATCAGAAGAAGAATGGCATCTACGCTGACATTAGTCTCTGTTTATTCCGAGGTTATCCTGGTCAGCCGGATTGTATCCAGAATAGATGACTAGACACGAGCACGACAGCCCTGAATGTCAGCAGAGACCTGACACCTACTCGAGCCTCAGACACAGATCGCACGTGAAGGCTTCGTCAACTAGACCGCCATCGGCACAGATCCGCACTAAAGACTAGACAAGTCTTCTGCACAGACCCGATGGCCAGCTTCAACTCCTCCATACTCTAATCTTCAAGCAGAAGCAACGGGATGAAATATTCTGAATGATACCAATACTATTTGAATCAAATAAACAGCATATATAGCAGTACGCTGCTTTCACTTGAACACACACATCTGACACACACATGCTATTTATTTCCCTGCTGTTTACATTCACAGACATAACTGACTGCGTTTATATGAACTCTGTGTTCAAGCGCAATAAGACATGAAAGAGAACTTGCTTTAATACTCATTCAGCTTTCTGTACACACAATCCCATAACATGGAATAATAAACGATCTGTGGGGAATTTTGAGCTGAAACTTCACAGACACTGAGACGTATTACATACTGTAAAAAGGGGTATAAAAGATACTCTTAAACATTTGACACTATCGGATGAGATCTGAACCGGACCATGACATCACTGTTTTCTACAGAACTGTGTTATAGATTAAATAAATGTAACATTTAATTAACTTTACATTGTCAATGAACTAAACTGAATCATCCATCCATCCTTCCTTCGTTCTGTTCGTCTGCCTGATTTATGACAGTTTTTCCTCCACATGTAATGTATGAAAGTTGAGGTGATATTAATGTCTAATTAAAAGCTACATTTTCACACCGTATATTCAGAGCATGCCTGCAGAGGCTGAATTCATGAGACTCACTTTTTGTTTTGCGTCTCCCAGATCTTTTTTGGTTTTGACCAGCAGTTGTTTCATCTTGGAGGCTTTATCCTCTGTCTGATCCAGCAATAACTTCAGAGACTCTGAGAGAATCAGCACATAATGAGATCCTGTACGGCTCCAGGCACTATATTTCACCAAGATTGCAACATCAACCGCATTGGCTGAAAATCAACAATGAAACTTTTGAATGGTACCGATTTCCTCGTTCAGCTGAAGTTCTCGCTCTTTCTGCGTTTGTATGTGCAGTTGATGCTCCTCCATCTGTTTGTCTCTCTCAGAGAGTTTGTGATTGAGTTCTTTCACCAGTTTCTCGTAGTCAGCCATCTCCATGTCCATCAGCGAGCTCTGCTGAGCACCCTAACACACCAGGAAAGAGCAGGAGAAGAGCACTCGTTAAAAAACACCACCAAACAATTCATCCCAGCATATATACGTCTGGTCTTTAGGGGTGCAGAGATTTTGAATCAAACGCCTGATTTAGCTTTTCAAATGATATCAACACTTGTAGCCGAGTTTTGGTCTATATATCTGATAGTCTGGGCACGATAGCCACATAGTGGCCGAGTTTGAGTCTATATATCTGATAGTCTGGGCACGATAGCCACACTAGTAGCCGAGTTTGAGTCTATATATCTGATAGTCTGGGCACGATAGCCACACTAGTAGCCGAGTTTGAGTCTATATATCTGATAGTCTGGGCACGATAGCCACATAGTAGCCGAGTTTGAGTCTATACATCTGATAGTCTGGGCACGATAGCCACACTAGTAGCCGAGTTTGAGTCTATATATCTGATAGTCTGGGCACGATAGCCACATAGTAGCCGAGTTTGAGTCTATATATCTGATAGTCTGGGCACGATAGCCACACTAGAAGCCGAGTTTGAGTCTATATATCTGATAGTCTGGGCACAATAGCCACACTAGAAGCAGAGTTTGAGTCTATATATCTGATAGTCTGGGCACAATAGCCACACTAGAAGCAGAGTTTGAGTCTATATATCTGATAGTCTGGGCACAATAGCCACACTAGTAGCCGAGTTTGAGTCTATATATCTGATAGTCTGGGCACGATAGCCAAACTAGTAGCCGAGTTTGAGTCTAAATATCTGATAGTCTGGGCACAATAGCCACACTAGTAGCCGAGTTTGAGTCTATACATCTGATAGTCTGGGCACGATATCAACACTTGTAGCCAAGTTTTGGTCTATATATATCTGATAGACTGGGCATGATAGAAACACTAGTAGCTGAGTTTGAGTCTATATGTCTGATAGGCTGGGCACGATAGCAACACTAGTAGCAGAGTTTTGGTCTATATATCTGATAGTCTGGGCATGATATCAACACTAGTAGCCAAGTTTGAGTCTATATATCTGAAAGTCTGGGCACGACAGCCACACTAGTAGCCGAGTTTGAGTTTATACATCTGATAGTCTGGGCACGATAGCCACACTAGTAGCCGAGTTTGAGTCTATACATCTGATAGTCTGGGCACGATAGCCACACTAGTAGCCGGGTTTGAGTCTATATATCTGATAGTCTGGGCACAATAGCCACACTAGTAGCCGAGTTTGAGTCTATATATCTGATAGTCTGGGCACGATAGCCACACTAGTAGCCGAGTTTGAGTCTATATATCTGATAGTCTGGGCACGATAGCCACACTAGTAGCCGAGTTTGAGTCTATATATCTGATAGGCTGGGCACGATAGCAACACTAGTAGCCGAGTTTGAGTCTATACATCTGATAGTCTGGGCACGATAGCCACACTAGTAGCCGAGTTTGAGTCTATATATCTGATAGTCTGGGCACAATAGCCACACTAGTAGCCGAGTTTGAGTCTATACATCTGATAGTCTGGGCACGATATCAACACTTGTAGCCAAGTTTTGGTCTATATATATCTGATAGACTGGGCATGATAGAAACACTAGTAGCTGAGTTTTGGTCTATATATCTGATAGTCTGGGCATGATATCAACACTAGTAGCCAAGTTTGAGTCTATATATCTGAAAGTCTGGGCACGACAGCCACACTAGTAGCCGAGTTTGAGTTTATACATCTGATAGTCTGGGCACGATAGCCACACTAGTAGCCGAGTTTGAGTCTATACATCTGATAGTCTGGGCACGATAGCCACACTAGTAGCCGGGTTTGAGTCTATATATCTGATAGTCTGGGCACAATAGCCACACTAGTAGCCGAGTTTGAGTCTATATATCTGATAGTCTGGGCACGATAGCCACACTAGTAGCCGAGTTTGAGTCTATATATCTGATAGTCTGGGCACGATAGCCACACTAGTAGCCGAGTTTGAGTCTATATATCTGATAGGCTGGGCACGATAGCAACACTAGTAGCCGAGTTTGAGTCTATACATCTGATAGTCTGGGCACGATAGCCACACTAGTAGCCGAGTTTGAGTCTATACATCTGATAGTCTGGGCACGATAGCCACACTAGTAGCCGAGTTTGAGTCTATACATCTGATAGTCTGGGCACGATAGCCACACTAGTAGCCGAGTTTGAGTCTATACATCTGATAGTCTGGGCACGACAGCCACACTAGTAGCCGAGTTTGAGTCTATACATCTGAAAGTCTGGGCACGACAGCCACACTAGTAGCCGAGTTTGAGTCTATACATCTGATAGTCTGGGCACGACAGCCACACTAGTAGCCGAGTTTGAGTCTATACGTCTGATAGTCTGGGCATGACAGCCACACTAGTAGCCGAGTTTGAGTCTATATATCTGATAGTCTGGGCACGACAGCCACACTAGTAGCCGAGTTTGAGTCTATATGTCTGATAGTCTGGGCACGACAGCCACACTAGTAGCCAAGTTTGAGTCTATATATCTGAAAGTCTGGGCACGACAGCCACACTAGTAGCCAAGTTTGAGTCTATATATCTGAAAGTCTGGGCACGACAGCCACACTAGTAGCCGAGTTTGAGTCTATATATCTGATAGTCTGGGCACGACAGCCAGACTAGTAGCCGAGTTTGAGTCTATATATCTGATAGTCTGGGCACGACAGCCACACTAGTAGCCGGGTTTGAGTCTATACATCTGATAGTCTGGGCACGACAGCCACACTAGTAGCCGAGTTTGAGTCTATATGTCTGATAGTCTGGGCACGACAGCCACACTAGTAGCCGAGTTTGAGTCTATATATCTGATAGTCTGGGCACGACAGCCACACTAGTAGCCGAGTTTGAGTCTATATGTCTGATAGTCTGGGCACGACAGCCACACTAGTAGCCAAGTTTGAGTCTATATATCTGAAAGTCTGGGCACGATAGCCAGACTAGTAGCCGAGTTTGAGTCTATATATCTGATAGTCTGGGCATGATATCAACACTTGTAGCCGAGTTTTGGTCTATATATCTGATAGTCTGGGCACGACAGCCACACTAGTAGCCGAGTTTGAGTCTATACATCTGATAGTCTGGGCACGACAGCCACACTAGTAGCCGAGTTTGAGTCTATATGTCTGATAGTCTGGGCACGACAGCCACACTAGTAGCCGAGTTTGAGTCTATATATCTGATAGTCTGGGCACGACAGCCACACTAGTAGCCGAGTTTGAGTCTATATGTCTGATAATCTGGGCACGACAGCCACACTAGTAGCCAAGTTTGAGTCTATATATCTGAAAGTCTGGGCACGACAGCCACACTAGTAGCCAAGTTTGAGTCTATATATCTGAAAGTCTGGGCACAACAGCCACACTAGTAGCCGAGTTTGAGTCTATATATCTGATAGTCTGGGCACGATAGCCAGACTAGTAGCCGAGTTTGAGTCTATATATCTGATAGTCTGGGCATGATATCAACACTTGTAGCCGAGTTTTGGTCTATATATCTGATAGTCTGGGCACGACAGCCACACTAGTAGCCGGGTTTGAGTCTATATATCTGATAGTCTGAGCACGATAGCCACACTAGTAGCCGAGTTTGAGTCTATATATCTGATAGTCTGGGCACGATAGCCACACTAGACACAGAGTTTTGGTACGTGAACATGCCTTTCTCAGTTGCTCGAGCTCCTGAGCCGTTTGTTGGAGCTGATGTTTGTGTCGGTTGAGCTGAACTTGAAGCTCCTCGATCTCCTTGACTGCAGAGTGATGGTCCTGGAGAAAAACACATCTTTAAAACTTCAATGGAAAAGAACAGAAAACATCCCTACAAACAAGCAATCCTGTTACGGTACATATTTCTAAAGAGAGATCTTGCTGCCGGGGATGCATCAGTAAGTCAGCATTTGCTGTAAGAGGCCGGAGATGTTCAACTGTACCTTAGTTTTCTGCTCTCTTAAAAGCCTTTCCGCCTCCAGGTCTCGCTCTAGTCCACATTTCAGCTTCTGCATCTCCAGAATCTGTGACTCCAGCTGTGTGACGTTACTCTGCAGCGTCTCCATGCGGGCCATCAGATCCTCTCGTTCTGATGACAACAGCTCATGCTACGAGAACACAAAACAATCATTCAGCACAGAGGGTAATTGTCATCCTACCCTTTCTTTTAAATTGTACCGTTAAACATGTATTAGATACAAATGAATCAAATCACATGATGCATTCTTTTGTTAGAACTAGCTTTACTTTTCTTCAACATTTTTGCAGAGTGTTCTTGTGATTTTTACCGGAAGTATGAAGCAGAGGAGCCACGGGTGTAGAGAATCAAATTAACTATGGACATTATCCCCCAAAATTTCACAGACCTTCAGTCTTAAGTTTTCCCCTGCATAAATCACACTTGCCTACACATTGTGCATGGATGGGTGTCATTGAAGTACCTGCTGAATAGCATTGTGGAGACGTTTGGTTAAATCATCATTGTGTTTATTCGCCTGTTCCAGCTTCTCTCTCTCTTGATCCAGCAGCTCAGTCTGCTTGTCGTAAACCACCATCAAATTCTACAAATGTATGATTGAATAGTGTGCCGTTTATCTTTACACTGGCAAAAATAACATCTGAACTCTGTAACTAGAGGATGAACTCAAAACCTTATAGTCCTCTGCTCCGCGGATGATGTCCTTCACAGATCTTGAAAGTCTGTCTCGTTCAGTGTTCAGCTTCTCCACTTCCTCTCTCAGAGCAACAGCCTAGTGTGAGAAACACAAGCTGAATAAACAGCACAAGCAGAACAGCGACTCGAAGAATAACAAGACATGTCAAACCTCTTTCTTGCTGCTGTCCAGTTCCTTCTTGGCTTTCACAGCAACAGCTTTGATTTTGTTCATGCGTTCATCCTTATCTTTGCTTTCTTTCTTCAGCATTTCTACATAACAGAAGAATCATCAGGAATGTAAAGGGACACCGTTCAGGCTCATGAAATTACCAAGCTAACATGAACGAACATACCCATTTCATGAGATAACTCTTTCATCTTTTCGTTTTCTTCAGACACCGGTGACTCTTTGCATGTCTGAAAATGGATAATTGAAGAAAATAAATACAAGATGTCACTGTTACAATTTCTAGAGTAATTGTGTCGAGTAATAAAAAATGTAGTTATGCATCTGTGGAACCTTGTTTCCTGCTAACAAAGGAAAAATAAAAATAAAGTCATTTTTGACTTTGTAACTCGAGAGTCCCGACTTTATAACATGCAATTCAAAGAAAATAACTTGTAATTCCAGCCTAATTTCATGCAGTTCTTAAGCGGTTGCTACGCTGGTCCTCCTTTAATCCTCTACTCTGGTCTTTAGATACAGCTCAGGTCCCCAAAGAGGGTTTCTAACGCATCTCTTCTGACTGCCGTTATCCGTCTCTGTGTGTTATTGTAAGCGTTACGTCTTATGCCTTTCGGAAGTGTGTGTTTATGGTTTTTCTGAGTGAAAAGGACGACCCCAGACCCATTTGTTTTGCTCTGTCTTGGTTTTCACTGCGATTGTGTTCGTTGTTCAACTTGTTCTTGTTTCATTTGATTTACTATTCTTAGTTTTACTTTTGCCTTAAAGATTAAGATTATTTTTAAATACTTAGTTTGAGAAAATTAGGGAGTGGGACGCCTTTTGTATCATTTGTTTTATGGTTTGAGTTAGGAAAGTTACGTTGTATCTTTCTTGATAAGCTTTTTTTACTTTAGGGAATTTAGAGACTACTGTGTTAGTGTTTGTTTGTTATTTTGGCCTCGTCCACTCCTGAATGCATCTATACCTGTAGATGACCAACTTCTTCTTTGAGCTGAGATATCAGAGCGTCTTTGTCAGCAAGAACCTGCTGGATCTCGTTGGCCTGTTGAACTTGTGCGTCTGTTTCATCCGCCGGCTCTTTTTCCTCTAAACTCCTGCTCAAGTCCTCAACTTGAGTAAGCAGGCTGTGGTTTTCCACCCTCAACTTTTCATTCATGGCTTGCATTTCACTCAGGTCCTTCTGCAATCCTTCTGCATCCAACAGCACATCATCCAAACTGGCCTTGAGCAGGTGCTTCTCGCGGATGAGCTCGTCGACGCGCGCCTGCAGTTCCTCCGCCGACTGCCTCGCGCTCTGAAGCTCATCCGTCACACGCTCCACGCTTTCCTCACACCGCTGGCTCAAGAGTGCTTTCTCCTCCTGGGTCTTAGTCAAGAGTTGGTTTACAAGGGTGGAGATATCAGATGTGCCATCAAGCTCCCTCTCAGAGTAACTCTGCTGGAGGATTTCAGCGATGCGGCACTGAACATCAGAAAGATGTTTCTGATTTACGTCCATGTCTCGCTGAAGAGCGTTTCCCTCTTCCGACAGGCGCTCAATCTGAGACTGGAGAAGTTTGATGGTGTCTTGACACTCCTCCTGTCTGGCTTGAAGTGCAAGGATCTCCTCCTCGAGGACCTTTATCCCCTCGTCCTTTTCCACGGTCACTGACAGCAGTTGATTCTCCAGCGCCGTGAGCCGCGCCTTGTGCTCGCGTTCGGAATCGGACGCCACGATCTTTAGCGTCTCCTCAAACTCCAACACAAGAACCTCCTTGTGTTGCAGATTTCCCAGGATTTCTTCTGTCCTGTTCCTTAGATCCTCAAAAGACATCTTGACTGCTTGGTCCGACATGTCCCTCTCCTGGAAGATGCTCTGAAGCTGCTTCTGCAGACCCTGAACAGAGGCCGTGGTTTGCTCCTTCATGGCTTTGTATTGCTTTATAAAGTGCTCGGTTCTGTCTCGGAGATCCACTGGCTCATGTGTGATCACGCTCTCGTCTTCAGGAAGGGACGAGCGTCTGTCCTGCAGCTCGTCGACGGCATGCTGCGTTTCTTCTGGCTGCTGTCCTTCAGCTAAAGCTTCCGGTTCCTTCAGGTCGCTGGACTCGTGTAACGTCTCGATCTCTCTGCTTTTGACCACAGATGCATCGCCACCGTCCTTGTTCATCTGAAGCTCATTAATCCTGAACTCCAGCTCTTCCTTCTCCACAGCGAACTCCTCTCGGACCTGCTTAAGCTCAGACTCCAGCTCCACCTTCACGTTTCTAAGAAACACGAGCTCTTCTTGAAACATCATGTTTTGAGACTGCAAGTCCTCCAGTGCCAGTTTCAGCACGCCCCCCTCGTCGCTCGAGTCATCCGAGAGCGGGATGTCTGCCGCCGGTTTCGGAGGCGCTGCTCGATTGGCATCCTCCTCTTCCTCCTGAACGTCCTGCAGGAAGCCCTCCTTCAGCGCCAGCTGCTCCGACAGCTCTTCCTGCAGCAGGAGCAGCCGCTCTCGCTCCTTCTCGAAGTCTGCGGCGTTCAGCTCCATCTGCTCCTCCAGGTATCGCAGGTCTTCTTCATACTGCTTGTTGAGTTTGTCGATCTCCCTCTGAAGGTTCTCGATCTCCTGCTGGGATTCGGTGAGGCTCATCTGATGGGATTCTTTGAGCGCTTCGCTCTCGGTCATCCACTGCTGCTTGGCTTCCTGCAGCTCCTCTCGAGTTTGAGACACCTTGGACTCATATTCAGCACAGGCTTTCTTCAAGCTCGCAGTGAGCTCGGCTGTGTTTCGCTGCACTTCTGAAAACTCTCTATTTTTTAAGTCTAGTTCCTCCTGAAGAGCTGCTAATCTTCCCACTGTTTCCTGTGAACATATTAAAGTCAGTTGTTTCTTTACAGTTATAATTAATGTACTAAAATGTAATGTAAAACCCATTAAACCCGTGGCTGAGGTAGAGTTACCTGTGCTTGTTTCTTGAGCTCCTCGTGTTCTTTGCGCAGTAACGCGAGGCTCTGTTGACTCTCGGCCTTCTCCAGCAGCACAGCGTCCATCCGCTCCGTCAGCTCCTGTTGAAGTCATGAACCCAAACACTGATCATTCTGATGAGCAAAATGTTGGAGAAATTCATCTGTTGTTATTAAAAATGTATTAAGTATCCATTTAGGCATTGAAAGCATGCGGTTGATAGAAAAACACTGATAAGACTGTGCCGAAAGTGACAAAATGTGAGAAAAACAACTGTTTTTACGACTGATTTACGACTAAATAATACGACTTTATTTAAAAAAAAGAATAAGATACAGTAATGCCTTGAGATATGAGCGCTCCGACATACGAGTAATCCGAGATCTGAGCAAGCCTTTCGGCTCATTTTTGCTTTGAGATACGAGTAAATATTTGAGACACGAGCAGCTTACAGACGCTGACGCTCTGATCAGCCCACCACCTCATTTATGGGGTAATCTCATATGATCTCCACTAGAGGGCCTAAACTCATAATTAAACCACCTTTTATTTTATATCACAGGAATTCTTAAAGACTATAATTTTTTTTGTGTGTGTGTCTAGAGCAATTAAAAACAAGTTGTTTTCCATTGTTATTAGCACTAATAAGGGAGTTTTTTAGAGGGCCGGAACGGATAATTTCTTTTTCAATTATTTCTTATGAGGGAAAATGATTTGAGATACGAGCGACTCGAGTTACGAGCTCGTCCTGGAACGGATTCTGCTCGTATCTCAAGTTATTACTGTAGTTGGGAGACTGACCACCAATATATTCAAGATGTGCGAGAACAATAATTAATAGTGTCAGAACGCCAAAGTGGAGCCAAAAGACACAAGGTGAATCTGTATTGGGTCTATGGGGATAAGAAACACGTAAAATATGCTGCTCGGAGCCGTATAGCTTCAGATGCTGATGTTCACTTCTCACTTTTTTGCCTGGCAATAAAGTACTTCTTCTGAAGACCTGGAAAATACGACTTTATACATTTCAGTTAGTGAGGTTTAATGAGATCACTGACTCATTATAAATCGTATATTACACATATCTTTGCTTGTTATTTTAACACCACGTCAGCTTTTTTGCATATTTTCATGGTCGAATACCATATTAATTTAAAACAGGAACGAGAAACGAGACCCATTTTCCTAAGAATAAAAAAATACACTAGAAATGAACCTAAACTTAAAATAAAACCATTTCCTCAGGAAAAACTACAAAAAAAATTGTGTTGTTTATGTTCTGACAATAAAGAGCATTTAAAACCACAATCAATGCTCTGGTTTCAAAGACTTCCACTGAGAAGCAAAACAAGTGGCTTTTAACTTGAAAAAATGAATACAAATATTTGACATTTATCATGATTATGTGATGCAGCAAATGACGACAAAATGCGTTAAACTAAATTAATGATGTTTGCTTGATTCAATGATAAGTGTGCGATTAATCATGATGAATCTCAATTAAAATCCTTAACTGATGACCTGCTTAAACATGAAAGTTTAGTTTTCCCGGGATGAGTCCCTGACCTGGATAACGGAGGAATCTGCGCTTTCTGGAGCAGGACGTTTCAACACCTTCACCTCCTTCTCCAAATCTGTTTTTAAAGAAGTGGAGAAATATTACTACAACATCAGGATGTTTTTACTATTAAGAAGCAACTATGATAATCTCACCTGCACACTTTGACTTCATTTTCTGCATCGTCACCATCTGTTTCTTGGCAAACTTGATCAGATCTTCTTTAGACAGTGTGTCCAACTTTAAAGAGACGGAAGAACACAAAACAAACCCGCAATGAAACTAAACAAGTTTCAAACTTTTGCACCCGAATATCATTCATTATACAAAAAAAATCAGTTGAAACATTTCTTCATCTTCTTTTGTTCAATGATGACAGAGTTAAGTCATAAACACACATGCAGCTCAAAAGCGTTTGACACCAGATCAATGACAGAGATCAATCTGCCCAGTTAGGAAGTGATTGTGAATCAGTTTCTCCTGCTTTGCTGCAAATTTAAGTAAAGTTGCACTGGAGAGGAAACAGCAACACAAACCCTGAGATGAGAGTGATTTTGCAGATGATGGTTATTGATAATTGATCTCCCCTCATTCCTCCTGACTGACTTGTGTTTAGTTTTGTGTTTTAAACTCATGTGGCTAAAGTGTGTCAGCAGTTTATAGATGATGAAGCCACTGCCTGGCCCTCATGTTCCCCAGACCTGAATCCAATTATGCATGTTATATTATGTATGTTATGCATGTTATCACATAATTTTGTTCTTAAATCGTTGTGCACATAAATAAAGATTTTCAAATTGAATATTGCATTCACTGAGACGATTAAAGAGTTCCCTTAATTTTCTTGAGCAATGCGTGTGTGAGAGAGAAAGAGAGAGTGAGAGAGAGAGTATGTATACAAATAATTAGCTTGTAATAAGAAGAAAATAACACTTTCCACTGGATTTTCATTTTATTGTCAAAGAAACAAATATGCATATTCGTACAGAAAGCAGTATTATAAAATAGACCATAATCTGTCAACCTTAAACATGCCGTTTGTTTCGGAAAAGTGTTGCTTTTTACTGCATTTGTTTGTTTTATACAATCATTGCATTTATTAATCTAGGAACAACAACTACTAATACCATAGATGATCTTTCACTCGTTAAAACTTTTACAAAGTCGCATTCAATCAAACAGACGAATAGAAGAAACGTCACACCTTGGATTTGCATGGCTGTCCTGCAGATGACGTCACAGTCTCGGCGCCCGCGTCCTGCTGTGACGTCACGGGCTCGGCGATCGCGTCCTGCTGTGACGTCACGGGCTCGGTGATCGCGTCCTGCTGTGACGTCACGGGCTCGGTGATCGCGTCCTGCTGTGACGTCACGGGCTCGGCGATCGCGTCCTGCTGTGACGTCACGGGCTCGGCGATCGCGTCATGCTGCTGTGAGACATTAATAAGAGAGTTGAAAGTGTTAATGTTGTTTTGCTCTACAGATGATCTCACACACACACACACTAATATAATGCATCATGTTCATCTGTCATACTGTGGGATTACCATGTTATACCTTCCCTCTTCTGGGAAATCATCACTAATGGTTTAGTCTCTGTCTGTTCAAAGCCCCACACAGCCAAACACATCTACCTGATCCACAATAACACTCACTCGCATACATTAATGACAACTGCTGCTTCATATTAACCCATACACAACTCCTGCAGCAGCTTTATCTGTCTGAACTTCAGCGACTAACCTCCATTCTCCTGCGGAATCACGACAGACAGCTGCTTAAACGAACACACAACGGGAATGGCTGAGAAAAGATCACTTATTCACAAATCCACTGCGTGTAAACATGTCTAACATTAACGTTCCTTCCGCCTTCGTTCCTTCCGTGGAAGCGCGAGGAGGAAGCAGCCAATCGGGTTCGTTTATCGACGCGGACTACCTCCACGTCACTGTTTGCTTTGGTTGCCACGGCTGTGTGAGTGACGTCCCGACTGTCCAATCACAGGCTTTCGCTCGGAGCGTCTGCTAACCGGATTGGTTAGCCAGAGGAGGCGGGACTTATGGGACCGAACTTGCTACAGGAACGAACTTTTTTTTTTCACTGAGGCAAATAATAATCATACGATCCGTCCTCCATGTACCATATACGTGTTTCTGTCTTTTTAATTTAGGAAATGTGCGAGGTATACATCACAAAACCGTAAAAAAAAATTTTTTTTGCACCAGATCTAATCTTTATAATGTGATCTGATGCTTCATTTATTAAACACAAGATCATAGTAACATGAGAACAGCAAAACACAACATTTCCCTTTAATAATCACTTAATTCAATGGGAAACGATCCAAAAGAACAGAGACTGAAGAAGATTATGAAAGCACAGTGTAAATAAATGCTTTTCTTTCTTGGTGTTTTTGTCATGTTTCCATCCAATTATCTAAACATTCTTAAATTAATATGCTTTTACTCGATAAGTAAAATGTTGTAAGATATTATGTCTTTTTTTCTGGGGGAAATTCTAAATGAAGTGAGTTTTTGCTTAAATTGGATCTACAGATCTACCAATGGAGAAAGAAAATAATCTTAATGGATCTATTGACTGATTTACATCCCCTCTTAACATAATTATCAGGCGTAACGAGCGGGAGTGACGTGGCAGACGAGCTGGTTCAGTTCCGGCACTCAGTTTATCTCCAGAACTAACCTCATAATCCTCATGTTTCATTGCAGAAGTTCAGAGTTCACAAACTCACACACAACACAACGCATGAGCAGATGTCAAACAGTCTGGGACAATCTATCTCTAAAACACGTGTTGTGAAATCCCTTTACCTGACAAATCCTTAAGGATGTGCGGTGGATCCTTCATTTAATTTCCTTTCCTCTGAGACGGTTTCAGATGTGAAGGAGGAGAACTCATGCGTGCACCTGTGTTTTCTCAATTACAGTAATGAGATGCATTCAACAAATACAGATCAGTGTCAGTGTGAACACCGTGTGTGCCGTGAGCTGGAGTCACGAATCCCACAGGAAACACTCAAGCAGACGGAAACATCTGCACTCGCCTCTCAGTCGATCAGCGTTAATCACTGTCAGGTTTCTGCTGCAGAACAGCGGAGTGGGAAAAGAAACAGGAACAATAATTATAGCAGTGATATCTGAATCAGATCAAGCCCACAGCGTTTCCTGCGTCTCTAACGCTTGCAACATCAAGGTCATGGGTTCGATTCCCAGGGAAAGCAAGAACTGATTAGAATGTCAATGTGTTTCTTGAATGCGATGCAAGTTGTTTTGGATAAAAGCATAAAATGTGCATGGAACTCATGAAGGAGAAGACTTTGTTCGCGTGATGATCTTGTTTTGATGGCCATTGCCACGAAATGTCTCCGTTCTCTCTTCCAGTGGTGAACAACTCAAATCATTGTGAGTCTCATAGGCTCTGGATTACTTCATCAACTCTCCTTTGGTCTTATGAATCACTCGTAAACTCAATAGGCTTTGTGTTGATACATCTGTAAAATGTTTGCAATGTTTAGGTACATGTACATGCATTCGATGACATCTCTGTTGAAGTGAAACGTACACACACTTCGCTTAGCGTCAGAGAAGCTCATCTGAAGGCACAGTAATAGCTGAGATCAGTCGATGAAGGATGGATCTGTGATCTGTTCATGAGGACGGCTAATCAAACTGAGATGCTTACAGGATCAAACCATCAGCAAACTATTGATATGAAGTACTATAAGTTAAAAGACAATTAATATTCATTAATATTAATCATTCAACATCACTGACATGAAAACAAAACTTGAACTGAATGGATCTGTAACGCCACTATTGTCTTTTTAGAGTTTCATTTTCCTGTTTACTGTAATTGGAAATGTTATTACTTACATACTTATTAATCTTTATCTTTAGAAGTGGACAAGCTTATCAGAAAACTAGATGTTCTGCTCTGTGTATGTGCAAAGAGAAAGCACAGGTCTATCTGCCCTAAAAACAATGTAAGAACAGGACTCACTGTTTCTACCCACCAACCATAACGACCTGACCTGAGGATGAGGATGAGGATGAGGATGAGGTGGCGGTTTATGAAGAGTACATAAATGGATGAAGGGAAGGACTTCTTTTCCTTCTCATGCTAGACGTTATCTGTGTGTGAATGCCTTTCTTGCAAGAAATAAAGCTTAAGACTGTTTAGTACAGTATTACCTTGAGATACGAGCGTCCCGACATCCCGAGTATACTGAGATATGAGCAAGCCTTCGATCAATTTTTGCTTTGAGTAAATATTTGAGATACGAGCAGCTTACAGACGAGCACTCGCAGCAGCTCAAGCTCCTCATTTATGGGGTAATTGCATATGATCTCCACTAGAGGCAGCTTGGTTTTACAGCGGGGTTACCGGGGGCAACGAGTGATTCACCAGTATTAAGCTGGGAGCAGTACGAGTTATGAGTGTTAATAATAATAAATATGAGCTTCTGAGGCACATTATTGTGTGTGTAGTTTATCCAATACACAACACGGGAAGAAACACTACACTTCCATATCGTGTTTGCGTTATTTATGTTATCCCTCCCTTCTTCTCCTCCTCCTCCTCCGCAAATGTTGTCATTAGCCGCTACTGTATCGTCTATCTCGAAGATAAGAACTGATAATTAAAACCACATTTTATTTTCTATCTCAGGAATCTTTATACTATAATTTTGTGTGTGTGTCTATAGCAATTAAAAACATGTTTTTTTTCCCCATTGTTATTAGAACTAATAAGGGAGTTTTTTAGAGGGCCGGAACTAATAAATTTATTTTCTGTTATCTCTTATGGGGAAATGATTTGAGATACGAGCAGTTCAAGTTACGAGCTTGTCCTGGAACGGATTATACTCGTATCTCAAGGTATTTCTGTAGTTGGAAGTCTCTGGAAGAAAAAAAATGACAAAGGATTTTTTTGCCCGTCAGCTCCTTCCCAGCCTCTGATTCATACTGGAGCTGAAGCAGGAAGAAAATAATCAGATAAATATCTGTCAGTGATCAGTGACAGCACATCTGTCAGCGGCCCGTGTCCGCCTCCGCCGCGGCTCCAGCTGCGCTCATATTGCCTCGCTAAATCTCGCCGTGCCCGGGATCGTTTCTAAACGACAGTCCTCAGAAACTGCGGCCGGGGGCTGTGTGCTCTGACAGCAGTTTGTTAGCAGGATAGATGAGCGCTCGCTCGCTGTGTTTTCTTGTCCGTGAACGAGCCTGATGGCGCAAAGGTAATGGCAACTGTCAGATAAACGCCAGAACACGAGTCCATCACTGAGTTTCTGTGGGCTGGGGATTTGTTAGCTTTCTGTTGACTGTTTTACAGGCGCTTTATGCTTCACAACGCCAAAAACCGCCATTAAATCTCAACATCATTTCTCTTCTACAAATAGGGCGGTGAGGGTGTCGCACACATGACGTGTGTAATGGCAGCATAAATAACACACACTATGAGCTCTTTCCCGCTTTGCTGTGTAATGTGTGTGAGGGAGCTCAGCAAGGTCTGTGTGTGTGTGTGTGAGTGTGAGAGAGAGAGACTGTGTGTGTGTGTGTGTGTCTCTGTGCAATGCAGCTACTTCATTCATTCTTTGAATAACTTTGAACATCAATTTGCTTCAGTTGAAATGTTTTTTGTTTGTAAGTTTATATCATTATATTAAGGATATTATACTCATTATCTGCAGTTATTAATTGCTACAGGATGTAAGTATGGTGGTGTGTGTTGTCTGGTGTGTTTCGCTGCAGGACAGCAGCGTCTGCGTCTATAAAGAGCTCTGACTGGATCGCAGTCGATGTGAATGTCCTGCACTGAGACGCTGTGACTGCAGGTGGTGAGCAGATGCTCTTCCCTTTCCCGCTGTCGCTCTTTATTTCACCGCATGATTCGATTGATCATGAACCACAGCACAGTCACGTTAATTCAGCCAACGATAACCTTCACATGTCCACCAGTAAAGTGATCATTATCAAAGCACTTCTCATGTATTCAAACCTCTTCACTCCCGTTTACACAGTTTTCATATTTCTGATTACGGCATTCGTTAAGAACTGTGGTTATTTTTACCATCATTAATTACAGACTCAATGCACAGAATAAATGCATTCACATACGGTTGTTTTCTATGGATGCATTGAATTTTTCTGTTTACGATCCTAAAATGTCTTAATCTCAGTGTTTTTGACCATCAATAAGCTGCATTATATTCACATGCATATTCACTGTTGTCAACCAACTCTCATCACAAACACACTGATCAGAGGAGAATGGATGTCATCAAAGTGTTTTCATTCCTGATTATTAGGATTAAAATCCATGTACTCCACATACTGTACTATGATAATGGTTAACCGGTGTCATGCGTGGCTGTAGGACCATGACGCAGGAGAAAACAACCCCTCAGCCAAACACAGAGCGAGAACTGAACTGAACACAGGCCTTAAATACATGGAGACCAATCAAAGAAACGAGACACAGATGATGACTAATGAGGAAATTAACAGGTCACAGGTGAATATGATCAATGACAGAAAACAAACTCAAAATGTGACACATTGATGCATAATCATCAATTTGATCAAAGTATTGCATTTACATGAGGAAAAGTTTAATGAGAAGTTAAGTTTAAGCTTAATTAGTCAATGATACGATAGTTCATCAGTGTGTGTAATGTAATCTATAATAAAACGACACACACACACACACACACACTTAAATATGCATATATATTTATTAGATTTACTGTAGAATCCTCTATGGTTTTAAACTTTGGTTTTATTATTAAGCTTTTTTCTAAATGCAGAAGTGAGCTGTTTTCTGTCAATGACTCATTAGCCGCTAATAGCTGAAATAAAATAAAATAGCTGAGGATATAAGTGCAGTAAATGCTAAAACTACACTGTAATTTTTTTAACATGTTTTAACTCGTCAAAAAAAAGTAAACTGTCAGTCAGTTATACAAGATTCAACTAATTTGAAATGAGTTTAATATAATTTAATTAAAATAAAATTTTTAAGAACAATCAACTGTGTCTCTAACTGTAGAGAGCGGTGCTTGCAACATCAAGGTCATGGGTTCGATTCCCAGGGAAAGCAAGAACTGATTAGAATGTCAATGTGTTTCTTGAATGCGATGATAAAAGCAGCTGATAAATGCAGGAATGTTCATCAAGTACAATCAAACAATACTTATACACCGTATCTGTGCTACAATTCAGTGTGTTTATGACTAATAAAGGACAAGTTTGTAATATCAAGCAGCATAATGAGTTTACACAGCTACAAATGGATGAGCGCAGCAGCCAGAGACACTCACTTTACAAATATCTGCTGCTTTACTGTAAAAATAATGAGTTTATTTGGATGTGTGTGAGCGATGATATCCTCACGGTCAGTGACGACCACAGCATTCGCTCACAGAGGGACGTATGAAGGCAAAGGAAATCAATCCCGAGCTCCGGCAGGCCTGTCCGTCACCTGCCAACACTCATAACAACGACCCGCAGGCTTCATGTGGGACGCCACTCACTGAACTTCTGCTCGCCTACACTGCCAAACACATAAAAAAACCTCATTGATTTCAGTCGTTCACTTGATTCAGGAAATATACGGCCAATATCCCGTCAGCGAGCCTCATCCGTCTGCGGGACAAACGCAACAGTCAACAACCTCCTGACCTCAGCAAACATCACTCACACCCCAACACACTGTCAGCAGCTACAGTGTGTCAACCAATCAAAATGAAGACATAAATTAGGACCAACGCCAAGCTAAATCACACAGAAATGAGCTGTCAGATACACCGCTTCAGTTAAAGCCTCTGATGGACAGCGCTCATTTACAACAGGAACTGATAGCAGCAGAACGAAGGGGAGAAGATGCAGACGCCAGTATAAATCTGCCGCCGGCTCGTTTGTCATGGGATCGACAGCAGTCCAATTATAGAGGAACAGCCGTGACGTAAAACATCTGTGTGCATCACTGCACATCACTCATATTTTACCTTATTTTAAATAACAGGGACTATTGGTTAATTTGGACTCATGTCACCCAAAAGATTTTGTGCAATAATATTATACCGCCATTAGGAACACCCCAACACCACACCTCACCCTGATTACACACAGCACTGAGTACCTTGATTAAATGAAGCATGGCAGGACAGAGAAAGACTGTTTCAAACTGCTGTTTTTATGCTTTAACTCTCATCAGCAAGTGATCAATCTGAGCAGTGCTGAGATGTGCAAAGAGAGCGGGCGGTTTAATTAAAGTCGGGCAGTGAGGTGGACGAGCGTCCGTCCTGCCCATCACAGCGAGAGCCTCACGCTGACGTCTGTTAGTGCAGAAACTGCCCTTCGTTCATGTTTGCCAGGGCTTTTGTGGAGAAGAAAACTAAAACACTGAGAAAGAGTGAAGAAAGGCTGCAGAGCTCAAATAAATGTGTAAATAAATCTGTACGTTCGGTCTTCTGCTGTGACGTCAGCATCACGCGGTTCAGACGAGCACTTAGTCTGATGCGACGCCACCGGCGATTTCAGCACTCCAGGCTTTTTATCTCCGACCATCTGAAGCATTACAGCAAATGCACTTCTCATCAGAATCTCTTTCAGTGCCACCTGCGAATTTGTTTGAGGCTTTAAAACTAGACGTAGTATTTCTGGGTCAGTGGTTTTATATCAAAGTCTTCTGCTCTTAAAGTCTTTTGCTCCTCGGGAGGAAACAGTTGCCGTTGGCGCTAACGCAATAATGCTACCATTCAACCGAGCAGAAGGTCTCAGTTCTACATGCTCAAAATCTTTCTTACAATACAGCACGGCGAAGCCAAGTCAGCTCGATAGTTCTGCATTTAACACATCTATTCTTATAATTAGCCGTTTGCTGCATGTCAAGATGATTAGTAATGCGGTGCAATAAGTGGAGCTAAACTCTCAAAGTTCAGATTCAGCAGTTTCCTCTCATTCAGCTGTTCTGACAGAGCATATCGATAGAACAGCAACATCTTTAATCAACACACTGGTAACGTCATCCATCATGTGAGAATGAGCAGAGCGGTGTTTGCAGGACGAGGATGGATGTGATAGGGTTTTTCTTCTTACACTATAAGGACTTCATGATTGGATCAATAGAACCGTTTTTTGTCTGCTGGACTCAGGAAGGTTTAATGGCCTTTCATCAACGCCTCTCCAAAAGTGTCTTTAACTTGTGTGTCTTGTAGCTTTAGTTTCAGTGCAGTGTATAGGCGGACTGGAGGCTGTGAATTGTCCGTGGGTCTGTGCGTGAGTGTGTGTTTGATGGACGATTCATCCGTCCAGAGAAAGACACAACAAACAAGTCCAGTCACCAAACAGAGAACAGATGGATATTATCAGTGAAAAAGTCACTCCATACATGGATGAAAACTAAGTAACACTTATATTGTGATACCAGTTTCATCCACACAAATGGATTAAACTTGCACATTGTTTTCTTTCCCTTAAAAAGGTCCTAAAAAACATCCGATTGATCAGAGATTGAATCTGTATTTCGTTTCTGCTTTGTTTCATCAAAGCTCTGAATTGGGAATCTCAGTTTCCAAACATTCAGCATTTGTTTCCTGAAGGGTCCGATTGCAGAATCCACTGCCGGTTCAATGTGTATATAATTTTTATTGATTTATAATTAAGTCATTGATTTATATTTAAAGTTTTTGAATGACTTCTTCAAAATGATGAGCACTTCAGTCTGTCGCCTTCGTGACCAATTCTTAGTTAAAACATTTACTTCACTTTTCTATATACAAACGTGAATATTATCTAAATCTCTCAGTGAGAGAAAGAACATGTTATCAGAGTGTTTTGAGAGACTTTCCTGTTGATAGTCGGAGCGCGGGCAAGCTTCAACCTTGAGGTAGTTGTGTATCTGTGTGTGTGTGTGTGTGTGTGTGTGTTAGTGTTCGGTGTAGATCTGTTACTGGAGCTGGTAGATAACTGGCATTTTGCTGGAGATCTGCAGACTCTTATCAAGACCTAGAAGGACATCCTGTTAATGGATGCAGATCTGCTTCTGACTATATGTCCCTGTGTTGCAGATGACTAATTTAGCTGATTTTTCATAGCCAATGAGAATCATTTAACCTTCAGTAATGACGTAGTTAGTAGATTCTGTCAAGAGCATAATGGCTGTAACAATGTTATTGTAAGTGGGGCGGCCTACGAACTCCTTGTGAGACTTGAAGCTTCTGCTGATGAAACTACAAACTATCTTCAGTTTACTGCACCTCCTCCGGGTCTTCATTCATTATATCTGGTCCTCAGGTCTTTAACTGTAAATTCCCCTGCATTCCTGTACAAAGATGTAATTCACCACTATGGTCAGCATAGTATGGTGCATTGCAGTAGAAACTAATCATGCGCTCCACTTGCCCACAGGAAAGACCTAGTTCCCAGTAACTGGAACGCCTCCTCAAGCGCAACAACCCTGATTTTAGAAACCAATATGGCTGTTCAACACATCAACTGTAGTGAAACAGTCGTAATATATTGTTATTAGATTATCTCTGTAAACTTAGTGGTGCACACAGTATTTCTAACCTCTACCCGTGCCTCTTTTTTCATGTTCACATTCTGAAAATGCAAGCACAACTAAGATTTGCCTGGACACTCGCTTCTTAGTTTTCTGACCAGTTTGCAGGAACGTGGCCAGGTCAAGTGTGATTTAATTCCTAGCTGCATGGGTCTCGTATCTCACGGAGGAGCGACGACAGTGAAGGACGAGAGAGGACCAGGCCTGGCTTCTGCTCTTCCATGAAATATGAGGCTGGTGCAACACGCAGGTGATGCTCATTCTCAATCACGTCACTGGCCAGGGAAGTGATGATGTGGGAGGAGCCAGAGAAGTGATGGTGTGGGAGGAGCCAGGGAAGTGATAATATGGGAGGAGCCAGGGAAGTGATGATGTGGGAGGAGCCAGGAAGAGAAGGATCCAGGCCCATGGCGAAACCAAGGAGGGAGGAGGTGGGGTGTAGCCAAGAGCCCAACCAACTGAGGTTGAAGCTGGGTATGGAGGAGATCCACAGAGAGCCAAGGAGACAAAGACCCAGGGTGACACAGATGGACTGGAGAGATGGAGGCTTGGCAGAGATGGAGGCAGTAAGGACAATGGAGGAGCCAAAGGGAAAGAAGAGCCCAGTGAAGCCAAAGGAGTGGAGGGTTGAGGAGTCCTCAGAAAAACAGAAGTCCATGACCAAGACTAAGGTGGAGCCAAGAGATCATGGAGCAAAGATGGAGCCGATGGGCCAGGGCATCCACACACAAGGGCGGAGCTGAAGACCTTAGAGTTGCTGAATGAAGCCAGTCAAGAAGGAGCTGAAAGACTGCAGAGAGCCAGCGGAAATAGGGCAGAAGAACTGGATAGCGCAGGCAAAGAGGTGTATGATGGGTTGGTGCATCAGCAAGCACACAGATTTGGTGGAGTGAGATGAAACAGATCGGTGGGACCAGCAGCAATGAAGGGTGATGAAGAGCTCAGGGAACAGATCCTTTCCCCATTCCTCAAAAATCACAATGGGACCCATTCACATTAGTCTTGGGATTATGGGCGAGGCTCAACTTCGTTCCCTCATACTCCACTAAAACCCCCATCTGAACAGGCTCTCACATGTGGTCAGACTCCATTATCGAATGTGTCCTCAGGGATTAGCTCCATGAAGGAAATAACTCTTAGACCGTCATTTGAGGGTCATCTACAGGCAGGCACACTTTGGTTAATACGCTGATTAATACCTGCCTGGAAACACACGCAGAGACTGTCGTCAGGATAGCGGACAAGATGCTCCAGATCTAAAAACCTCTGCATGTGCACCTCAAGAGAGAGATCCCTGTGAGGAGAGGAGGAGGAACTGAACTACAAGGGTTAGGGTTAGACAGGATCCTAACTAGACAGGACTGACAGGAATCTACATCCAGCAGTTGATTTTAATGAGCAAAATCACGTTCAGAACTTCAAAACACAAAACGCAGGAAACAAAACAACCAAGATCGGATCAAGAGCACTTCAGACCAAGGGCAATAAAATAAATAAATCAATAAAAGAAACAGGTGTGGCAAATTACACAACAAATAATCATAGAAACCAATGACAACAAAGGAAAGAGCACAAAAAACACTGAAAACAATCTATATTAAACTCAAACTGCTAAATGTCACACTATCACAGCGCAGGCATGCAGAAAATTAAGTATAGTAGGGCCTTTACAGTAACCAAAAGACATGTCATTTTAAACAAATCTATGCATTTATAACCAGAGGCACAGAGCTGTAGTCCCAACCATGCAAATTTGCAACGCTGTGAATGGTGAAACTATGATTTCAGGAAATACCAGTTTGTTGAACTTCGCTGGTAAAAATAAAGCTTGCAATCATTGTTTGCAAAGGATCTTGTTGGGAAACTCATCATATTCACTATTTGAACTAAATCCAGATGATTACATCAAAAAACACACATAGCCAGTAATGCCAAAGAATGTCATTTAATTCCTATAGCTGACATATTCATCACATTATTAAATAAATAAATATTTCCTCCAGAACTGGTTTAAAAATTAAACTTCCGATCTTGTTTCTGAAGCAGCTATGCTAGATATAGCAGATATACATATACCACATAAAAATATAGAGTTTTTTTTTTTTACAACATCAGATAAATAGGTAAATACATAAATACAAGAAATAATTTTTAGGTCACACAAACATACATCATACACAGCTGTACAGGAAATATCACACACACACACGCATGCACACAGACTTGAATACTGACACCCTTGGTAAATATGAGAAAAAGTGCGGTGATAAAAGTGCTGTTTATCCTCAGTATTTCATTCAGAATATGTGCAATAATCTAACACTAAATTGAAGTAAAGTTATAGAATGAAAAGGGAACTGTAAAAATGTTAAATTCAATGATTTAAGTTTAACTGAAGGTTACATTTGTGGGATATAAGCACCATTAGTTTATCCAACAATATGGTGGTTCAGACCAAAAGGATAAACAGCATTTAAGCACTTTGTCCACTGTCGGTTTCCCTCATATTTACTAAAGCTGCTCATGGTTTGATATCATGTACAGTTTATATACACTCACGTTCAAGTCTAAACAGACACAGAGGCATGGCGTAGTATCAGGTTAGGCTGTCAAATACAGAAATCAAGGCATCTTCAACACACAGTATCCAACAACACCATCCAATGGACAAAAATACCATTCTATGATCTAAAGTAGCCAATGGATTGACTTCAGTAGAATTGATTATATTGATATGCCCCTAAACGAAGATTAGACATCACAGAAAGAGCCGATATATTGTTTGTTTCACATTTTGTGTGTTTGTTTGGCAATTCTACTAAAGAGAATTGCATGTTTCTATCAACTCTGTTATTGTTATATTGTATATGCATGTATGTTCACTCTCTTAATGGAGAGAATGACCTCATTGCCTCAACAGGAATACATTATACATGTAATGAGAAATTACACATCTATGTACTGTTATTAAACGCTGCCATGAGCTTATATGATGAATAATGCAAGTCTCCACAGAACGAGTCGACCACAGAACCATTTGTTACCAGCCTAACACATGAACCCTAATGCAAACATAAAGGATTCCCAGTAACTGGACGCTAGTCTATCCATCTGAACTGCAATCCATTTGGCAATAGTTATCAGTAAGTCTAAGTGTAACCTTGAGGTTTATTCAAACCAATCACCTGCTATGAGTGTTTAGCTATGGTTTACTAATCCATCATTCTCTAATATTCAGAGAGGAAGCCTGCAGCTTCAGCAAACACTGGAGCAAGACTAAATCAAGCTCATTGGCTGACAGATTACAGCAAGATGCCCTATCAGCTTGTGCCACGCTGCAGAAAACTGCACATAAATATATATGAATATACACACAGTTGTCAAGACTGGCACCGTGACGTTTATCACTAAAAGCTATATAGTACTTCTCTGCAATGAGGTGGGACTGTTGCTGCAGCTTTGGAAGTAATTAATAGAGACGCAAGGAATTCACACACACAAACATCTGAGTCATTCAAATAAATGACCGGCATCTAATGACCCACAGCCAAGATAACCAATGAAAAGTATCCATCATACATAACCATACTTTCAGGAATAAGTGAAAATCATTTACTCACCCTCAGGTAAACAGAAGGGAAAATCATTTTATGCAATGAAAGTGAATAGGGACAGATGCTGTTAAGCTCCAAAAACATGAAAAACAATAACTTTATGCAGAAGAACATGAATGACATTGAGTGGCCGTGGAACCCACTATATATGAGGTGTGTCTGTGTTTACAGATAATAGTACCTACATGTAGTGACATATCACTGTTAAACCCTCACTGTCACAACCTCGACAGCAGTTTTGTGTAAACAACATTTGTGTAAGTAAAGGCTCCTAGTGTTGTTCTGGAGTCTCCAACAACAAGTTTACATGCATTCAAGGTCTTCATTTTCTCATAATAATCATTGTCTGAAACGGTTTCTATAAACCCCGCCTTTCTGAGAGCTGCTCTGCTCTGATTGGTCAGAAACCAGATGCTCATTAGCATATCTGAATCTCAGCTCTTGATATGAACTGTAACGATGGTGTGTGCTTTACTTTATCAATCTCATGAAAGTGGATCTGCTTTGGCAGCAGAAACTGATCTCAACATGAACAACACGATCAAACTCTTCCAGGGTTTGAGGGCGGGACAAAGCAGACGCTGTTCAGCCAATCAAGACCATCGGCTGGCATTATGCAAATGAGCTCAAACATACGCAGGGTCAACAAGAAGTGAGACTGAAATACTGATGACTCGTTTCAGTTCAGAGTCACGTCTTTCTTTCAGGAAACAAAAACTCCATTCATCTGCACTTTGAGCTTTGAAACTCGACAAACAGCTCAATTACACGCCACATGAAAGGAACGGCCCAAAAAGCATAATAGGGGCACTTTAAAGACATAGTGGACTATAGTGCATGTGTCATGATGACAAGTTTTCTATCAACTTTGGAGCTTGACAGCCACTGTTTGCTTTCAAATTCAACACATAAGGGCAAGAAACCATGAACCATTTCCTCAAAACAAGATTCTGTACAGTAGCCGATGCTTTAAAATTGTATTGCTCTACAACAGTTGTTCTAAAGCAGAAACATGGGAAGAAACACAAGCTTGTTTCATACATACCATCAAACGGTCACGTCACATAATGATAAATGTACAACTTGTTTCGTCACAGTTTTCCCTCTTCGGTTCCTCAACAGTCTCTCTGCTGGAGCTGATTGATGGCGTCTGGGCTGATGGCGTCCTCGTCCATCAGGACGTCTGCGTTTATGAACGTTCCCGCCAGAGAGCTTCCGTGCCTCGGCTTCACAGCAGCCAGTTCTGACAGCACAATGTTATCGTGGGTAACAAGCGTCGTCTTGTCCATCGTTTCCTTACTGTGTTTGGAAACCACTGCGTCTAGGAAGTCATATTTGGGTGAGAGAGTCCCACTTTCAAACAGATATTTGGCCAGATAGGAGAAGACGGCGTTGCTCAGAAGAGAAGCGAGCATTGACACGGTCTTATAGGGGAACCTCTGCTCCACATAGCGCTCCACCTCCTGCGTCAGGCGGTGCTGCTTCTCCCGCAGCTGCCAGCCGGGATAGTAGATGAACGGCGGCAGTCGGAGATATGGCTCCCCTCCGCCGACCCGCAGCAGCAGGCCGAAGACGTAGCCGGCCACCGACCCGTAGGTGTTGGTGCCCTTGACAAACAGCACGCAGAGCAGCTGTGGGAAGATGATGACGTACACCAGGTCTGAACTCAGGTACCACAGGCCGTACACAGAGCCCGTCAGCAGGGCCATCGCGGTGGCCAGTGCCCCAAACACAAAGATGGTGATCCGCATCACCCACACGATCTCTCGGTCCGACGCCTGCCGGAGACAAACACACACGAGACATGAAGTCACGGCAGAAACGGTTTACTCATGCTGTGAACTATTGATATTCTGAATGAAGAAGGAAATTGGTTAATATGAACTATTTGGCCATCCAGGTCTGAGACGTGCTTGATTAAATCGTTCATTATAAACACCTCAGCATGACAGTAGCTTATAGGTCAATGGTTTTAGTCAATGGTTTGAAACCATGTCTGTGCTGAACACTCTTATGAATCACATTTTATTCTACGACATGAAATGCGCCAGTAAATCCTTTTTGGGATTTTTTTTAAAGCCTTTCATTAAATTCCATTTCTAAAAGACTGATATGTGTGAAGTCCTTATGTTACGTCATTTTAATGACTGATTTTCATTAGAAAACACACACTGAGTGCATCTTAAACATGCAGTTTCACACAGTACAACTAAAATGCGTCGCAAACACTGATTTCCCCATTGTCGAAGTGTTTTTCAGATGCTGCCGTCATGGTCAATGATATGATTTATGACTTATACTAAGATAAAGTGAATGTCACACGCAAACAAAGAAACCTAGAGACACTTGTTGATCTCATTCTTTCTATCGCTCCTCTTCACTCACGCTCTCCGCTCTCTCGCTCTCTCTCTCTCCCCAGGCATTTCTCTGCTTTTTTCACCACAGTGTTTGTTATGGATGTTTTTCCAGTGAAGGAAATCTTCACGAGTGCGTTGAGAAACTAACTAATAATTGAGCTCAACTGTGTCACTCTCTGCAAACCAACACTTCCATCTCTACAGATGAAGCCTCACCTCCGATCAAGACAGGCAAAACAGAACAAATGCCTCTTATATAGACCCCGACTGCACAAAATCGTCTGTGCTTTAACATTACAACACAACCCACATCAAGTGCACATTATTTAAGTGACTCTAAAACAAGTCAACACATTGTAGGGTCGCTCGGCATTTTACTTTCTAACAATAATGTTCATATGAAATACATTTTGGTTGTGCTTTGCATTGCTTTTAGACACAAATACAGTGGATTAATGGGATTAAGTACTGACCAACTGACGGAAAGAAAGCTGGTAAATGTTTCGTGCGAACATGGAACTGGCGGAGAGGATGGAGGAGTCGGCCGAAGACATGACGGCGGCGGAGACGGCGCCCAGACCGAAGAAAGAGACGACGGGTGGGCAGAGGTGCTGGAGCACGATGGGCAGAATCATGTCCGACTCGTCCTTCTCCACTGGAGGAATCGGCCCGTACGACGTCTGGTTCCAGTCTAATGCCACACACACACACACACACACACACACACACAGTGTAAGCTTTGTGCTATACGCAACATAAACTATTATAGAAAATGAATGCTTTATTCAACTGTACACTATCCAATAACTGGTTTATTATGTGTTTTGTGAATCAGTCTTCATTCACTTGGTCTGCGCAGTAAGCAAACATCTGCTGATTAACCGAGACTCTGCGATCAACAACATTAATGAAGCCCCTGTGGATTCAGATGCTCGTCTAGCATCACTGACAGCTGGCATCTGGACCCGGCGCCTGCTCTCAGAGCGTCTACCTGTGGAGGCCCCGATGGCTCCGATCAGCACGGAGGGGACGGCCATGACGAGACAGCCGAAAGCGGCCAGGAACGACAGGACCTGAGCATAGCTAGCAGAGGAGGCTGAGAGGACCCGCTGGAAATACACCTGCCACGGGATCCCGCCCAACATCTGCACAGACAAACACAGAAACAGCTCTGGACAGGATCTGATGAGGGTCCGCTAACCCTGAACAGACACTGATGGAGTGAGGGGGGGGGGCTCCATTAGTGTCTGGTGGAAACGACTGACCGGTGGATATTTTGGACCGTCGCTGCTGCCCGCATGTGATGTTGCTGTGCTGCGTGTTCACAAAAGCTTAACGTTTGTGTGCATTTTTAAACATTGAGGTTTAAAAATAGGTGATTTTAATATTTTAAACAGGTGATTTTAAATCATTGAAGCACAGTAAGCGGAGACGGTTTTTTTTTTGTATATAAGAAATTTAATTTCCTTATTTGCACACTTCAGTCTATCAAAAGCCTTTCTTTGGTTTTCTGTAGTTTTCCATAGAGTAAGGATGAATATTGTCAGTATCTGTAGCTGTGTATCTGTGTTAGTGTGTGTGTGTGTGTGTGTGTGTATCTGTGAGTGTGTTAATATGGTCTGTATTGGTGAGGTGATTAACTGGCACCATCAGGAGACGGAATGACTTCTTGTTCTCGACAAGCCACGTGGAAGTTCAATAACCCGTCAACCATGTGATCAATGAAGATCTGCTTCAAACTGTCTGCTCTTGTGTGGAAAACTACTAGTTTTGTTAACCTTTCTTTCTTTCTTTCTTTCTTTCTTTCTTTCTTTCTTAGCCAATCAGAATCATTTAACCGTCATCATTGACGTAGTTAGCACCCTCTGTTAGAGTATAATTGCTGTAACAATGTTATTGTAAGTGGGGCGGCCTACGAACTCCTTGTGAGACCTGAAGCTTCTGCTGATGAAACTGCAAACTAAACTTCACTAAAATGTCTTCTATTGATGCACTTCTGACTCCTGCTCTTCATTCAACATATCTGCTCCTCAGGTCTTAGTTTACTTGTGAGAGTTTTTTTAGGCTAGTATCATTTTTTGTAAATGATGTTGAAAATGGTGGTAAGATTATGAAATTTCTAAGGTATCAAACATTTTGATATCATAAAAAACGTTTTTTTTAAAGAGAAAAACAATGTCATGATACAAGATTTTGGTCTTATCGCCCACCCCGAAGTATGGGATATGATTTTCAGCACAGTTTTGAAAACATTATCCAAGTAAAAATAATGACAAAATGTAAGTGATTGTGTTCCACATCCTGCAGAAAAATGCAGATCCTAGTGGTGTTTTCATGCAATAAGGCCGTTAAAATTATGTTTCAGCGTACTGACATAAAGATATCACTGAGAACTATATTTTAGCACAGAGACTTACGAGAAGGCAGAAGTTATCAGCCCATATCCAGCCGTCGGACGGGTCGATCTGGCCCAGCCACGGAGACTGAAACACTGCGGTGACGGCGGTCACACCGATGTCCGACACAGCAGGACTGGACAGAGCGAACGGCACGCTGATCCACTGGATAAAGACATGCACACTCGTTCACTGACATCTCTTTAACAAACCTGACTACACAAGAAAAACATCAATACTGTGACAAATTAAAGCTCCCATGAAAGCATGATCCATATTATCTGATATACACTCACCTAAAGGATTATTAGGATCACCTGTTCAATTTCTCATTAATGCAATTATCTAATCATCTATCACATGGCAGTTGCTTCAATGCATTTAGGGGTTGATCCTGCTCAAGACAATCTCCTGAACTCCAAACTGAATGTCAGAATGGGAAAGAAAGGTTATTTCAGCAGTTTTGAGCGTGGCATGGTTGTTGCTGCCAGACGGGCCGGTCTGAGTATTTCACAACCTGCAGAGTTACTGGGATTTTCACGCACAACCATTTCTAGGTTTACAAAGAATGCTGTGAAAAGGGAAAAACATCCAGTATGCGGCAGTCCTGTGGGAGAAAATGCCTTGTTGATGCTAGAGGTCAGAGGTCATGGGCCGACTGATGCTGCTTCCAGCAGGATAATGCACCATGTCACAAAGCTCGAATCATTTCACATTGGTTTCTTGAACATGACAATGAGTTCACTGCACTAAAATGCCCCCACAGTCACCAGATCTCAACCCAATAGAGCATCTTTGGGATGTGGTGGAACGGGAGCTTCGTGTCCTGGATGTGCATCCCACAAATCTCCATCAACTGCAAGATGCTCCTATCAATATGGCCAGCATTTCTAAAGAATGCTTTCAGCAGCTTGTTGAATCAATGCCACGTAGAATTAAGGAGTTCTGAAGGTGAAAGGGGGTCAAACACAGTATTAGTGTGTGTCATAATAATCCTTTAGGTGAGTGTACTTCATATTTCATATGATGATAAACCCATGTCGCCGATATGAGCACACTTGTTCCATTCTTCGTTTATATATAAAAAGACAGAATGCATGAGATGAATTAATACTTGCACAGTAAATGCATGTTTCCTTTTGCTCTTTATTTGGAGCGATCGAATGTTCAGTTGTTTGCGATCACATCCGGCTGCTTTCTGTCAGTTCACAAAAAAAATCGCTAAAATTAGTTTTAAAAATCATAAATAAATGCAACCTAATATAATTTGATGGTTAGTTTAGAGCAGAAGTTTGTGAGTGGCGGTCCAGCAGTAATTATTAATAAAACTGTTGATAGCCACAAAAAATGTAAATACTGTATATGTACAGATCTATATTACTTTTTTTTTTAAATCAAGGTCTTAGAATAATCCCATAAACCAGCAATACATTCAATCTCATAATAGACTAGGGATGCACCGGATAGCAATTTTTATTATCCGGCCGGAACCGGATAGTTCCGGATATCAAATTAAATATCCGGCAGGAACCGGAACCGGAACCGGATATCAGCGGATATATGGATACTTGTTGCACGACAGCCGATTTTTTGTGTGTTTACAGTTTAGACTACAGTGTAAATAAAAATGTGTTATGCCCTGTGTTTGTTGTTGTTTTTGACACACTACATAGCCCGACAGCTAGCAGAGGTAAAAAATACTTGGTGTACATGACAAAGTAGTTCTTAGTCTTAGTCGACTTTGTTGGGTTTTTCTTTAATAATGAATATTTTTTTTAAAAATTACAAATTCAGCTCCCAAAAAAATAATTATACAAGATATTTTTGTTGGGTTCCCCCAAATTCCGGTCCTTACTTACGATTTAATCAGTTTAGCATTGAACTTCATGAAGATCAGGTTTTCTGCATTATCAGGGAGCAGTCGCGATCGATGTTCAGTAATAATCCCTCTAGCTGAAAATAATCCCAAACGACTCTAAATTTACGCGACGACATTGTTGTTTTTTTTTTTGTATCCAACGTTTAAAATGGAGGCTGAACTAAATTAAACTAATAACCGAAAATGACCGAGCAATATCCGGTTCCTGGTACTATTTCGACCGGAACCGGAGCCGGAACCGGATAGAAAAAAACGCCGGATATCCGGCTAACCGGAACCGGATATCCGGTACATCCCTATAATAGACAGTATTAACTGAATTCATGTGCTTATAATTTAGAAACCACCCACTCAAATTACGTTCATTTGTGGGGACAAAATAACAAAAATAATTCAAGAGATCGTCTCACACTCCTGCTATTGGTAAAGAAACAGAAATCATGTTCTTAATCGATGTATTTGTTTTGTTTTCTACAAACTTTATAAATCAACATGGAGATGATATAACCTTTCCTGTGTTTCTAACAGTAGAGAGCAGTGCTTGCAACATCAAGGTCATGGGTTCGATTCCCAGGGAAAGCAAGAACTGATTAGAATGTCAATGTGTTTCTTGAATGCAATGCAAGTCACTTTGGATAAAAGCGTCTGATAAATGCATGAATGTGAATGAGATGGAGTGAAAGACCCATGTTTAATAACATATAGCAGTAACAGTGTGTGAAACACTAGAAGTTCTTTAATGGATGTTCAGCAGCGCCAGAAGATCATCTTGTGTTACTCATTCTGCCGTAACTCACCAAACCTAGAAAGATGCAGAAGAGCTGGACGACGTCAGTGTACGCCACCGAGTAGAGTCCACCGACCAGCGTGTAGAACACTGCGATCAGAGCCGAGACCACGACCGACATGTTGATGTTGATGTCTACGATCACGCTGAGCGTCGCGCCTGCGCAGAGGACAGAGGTTTGAGTCAGAGAGCACAGCCGGAGCCGTGAAGCGTCCCGAGAGTTCATCTGCTCACCCAGAGCTGACAGGATGGCGGCTGACCAGAACATCTCTCCCAGTAAAGCAGGTATGAAGAGCAGGCCGCCCATCCTCTTCCCGTAGATCTGCTGGAACGGGTCCAGCATGGTCACGTATCCTCGGGAGCGCATGGGCTTGGCGAAGAACAGGCCGCCTGCACCGAGAGGAGCTCACTGACACAACCACACAACTCTACAGGACTAGTTCCTAAACGCTGGAGAGGCTCGGAAACACTGGCCTGACGAGCTCAACGCTCACACACACACACACACACACACACACCTCTCGTTTGCAGTCAGTGATACTGATTGTGGTGATACTCATTTAAGTGAATGAATTGTGATCAGGATGAAATTGTCTCACCCACTACCAGACTGAGTGCGTATCCGAACGGCGCCTGAGCCCAAGCCAAACCAGAGCCGGGCAGATACACCGACTCCGCCGTGCCGTTGATGTAGCCGCCGCCCACCCACGTGGCTGCAGACAGAGACACACATCATCAACACACACACCGACACACACCTGACACAATCATCAACACACACACACACACAATCACCAACACAATCATCAACACACACACACACACACACACACACAATCATCAACACACACACCGACACACACCTGACACAATCATCAACACACAACCATCAACACACAATCATCAACACACACACACACACACAATCATCAACACAATCATCAACACACACACACACACACACACAATCATCAACACACACACACACAATCATCAACACAATCATCAACACACACACACACACACACACACAATCATCAACACAATCATCAACACACACAATCATCAACACACACACACACACAATCATCAACACACACACACACACACACACACAATCATCAACACAATCATCAACACACACACACACACACACACAATCATCAACACACACACACACAATCATCAACACACACACAATCATCAACACAATCATCAACACACACACACACACAATCATCAACACAATCATCAACACACACAATCATCAACACACACACACACACACACACACAATCATCAACACACACACACACACAATCATCAACACACACACACACACACACACACAATCAACACAATCATCAACACACACACACACACACAATCATCAACACAATCATCAACACACACACACAATCATCAACACAATCATCAACACACACACACACACACACACACAGAATCATCAACACAATCATCAACACACACACACAATCATCAACACACACACACACACACACACAATCATCAACACAATCATCAACACACACACACAATCATCAACACAATCATCAACACACACACACACACACAATCATCAACACAATCATCAACACACACACACACACACACAATCATCAACACACACACACACACACACACACACAGACACACAATCAACACAATCATCAACACACACACACACACACACACAATCATCAACACAATCATGAACACACACACACAATCATCAACACACACTGACACAATCATCAACACACAACCATAAACACAATCATCAACACACACACACAATCATCAACACACACAACCATCAACACAATCATCAACACACACAACCATCAACACAATCATCAACACACACACACAATCATCAACACACACAACCATCAACACAATCATCAACACACACACACACACACAATCATCAACACACACAACCATCAACACACACACACACAATCATCAACACACACAATCATCAACACACACACACAATCATCAACACAATCATCAACACACACACACACAATCATCAACACAATCATCAACACACACAATCATCAAAACAATCATCAACACACACAATCATCAATCAACACACACAATCATCAACACAATCATCAACACACACACACACAATCATCAACACACACAATCATCAATCAACACACACACACAATCATCAACACACACACACACACACACACACACACACAATCATCAACACACACACACACACACACACAATCATCAACACACACACACACACACACACACACAATCATCAACACACACATACACACACAATCATCAACACACACACACACACAATCATCAACACACACACACACACACAATCATCAACACAATCATCAACACACACACACACACACAATCATCAACACACACACTGGCACACAATCATCAACACACACAATCATAAACACACACCAACACACACACTGACACAGTCATCAACACACACTGACACACACACACACACTGACACAATCATCAACACACACACTGACACAATCATCAACACACATACACACAATCATCAACACACACTGACACAATCATACACACACACACACTGACACAATCATCAACACACACTGACAAAATCCTCAACACACACATTGACACAATCATCAACAATCATAAACACACACACCGACAAAATCATCAACACACACACTGACACAATCATCAACACACACCACGCAATCATCAACAATCATAAACACACACACTGACACAATCATAAACACACACACTGACACAATCATCAACACACACACTGACACAATCATCAACACACACACTGACACAATCATCAACACAACCACGCAATCATCAACAATCATAAACACACACACTGACACAATCATCAACACACACCGACAAAATCATCAACACACACAATGACACAATCATAAACACACACACACACACACTGACACAATCATTAACACACCACACACACACTGACACAATCATCAACGCACACACACACACACACACACACTGACACAATCATTAACACACCACACACACACAGACACAATCAACACACACACTGACAGACAATCATCACCACACGCTAACAAACACAGCGTGTGTATGTTGATGATTATGTCAATGTGTGTATGTGTGTGTGCGTTTGTGTCAGTGTGTGAATGTGTCAGTGTGTGTGTGAATGTGTGAGTGTTTGTGGATGTGAGTGAGTGTGTGTATGTGAGAATGTGTGTGTGTGTGTGTGTGTGTGTGTGTGTGTGAGAATGTGTGAGAATGTGTGTTTGTGGATGTGAGTGTGTGTGTGTATGTGTGTGTGTGAGAATGTGTGAGAGTTGATGATTGTGTCAGTGTGTGTATGTGTGTTGATGATTGTGTCAGTGTGTGTATGTGTGTTGATGATTGTGTCAGTGTGTGTATGTGTGTTGATGATTGTGTCAGTGTGTGTATGTGTGTTGATGATTGTGGTATTAGTGCGGTAACACTATACACACATTCCTTAATTATTTCCATTCATTTTTAATATTCCAATTAACCAAACAGAACAAGTGATTGAATCTTTTCAGTACGTAATTTCTAATTAGCAGAAATGAGCAGGGGGGGGGGGGGAAGAAAGAAAGAAAACCATTTCAGTAACACTTTAGGTAAAGCCTTTATATAACGTATCATAAACGTATTTTAATCCATTAATCATGCATCTAATAATGCATAATGAACTCATGAATAATTACATCCTCAGTTATGGAAAGTACAATTCATTAAAACACGACAAAAAAACTAAAACAAATTCACAATCTGCAGATTATGATGGATTTTAACTTTGGTTATGTTGTTTATGAACAATGAGCGTTATTTATAATTGTTTATGAACAAATAGAATACATTATATCATTATATATAAAGGCTTTAATTAAGTTTTTACCATAATTTTTTTGAAGAAAAATATTAACTATTAATTTTTCTTTTCTTTTCTTTAAAAAAAAAAAAGATTAGAACAAGACAAAAAATATGCATTTTTAAGGTTGTATTCCTTGCTCTGAAACAAGTCACTAATTCAGCCACTTGCTTTTTATTATGAAACATAACTGACATAGTATCAAACATATTATCATGACATCATTTCAGCTTCATATCTCAGCGCTGTTTCTGTATTATTGAATTAAACACACCTTCATTATATTTGCATGAACGTTTAGCTTTAACAGCTCTAAAGCGATGAACTCCAGAGAAACACACCTAGATGTTTAGTTTAGAGTAAAAGGTTCAAGGTCATGGTTAATGGTTAATGGTTAAGGCTAGGGTTAAAGGTTAAAGGTTAAGGACTGAGGGTTAGTGGTAAGGAGTCTCAGAGTCAGAGGAACAGTCGCTCACCGGTCATGGTGAATCCACCCACGAACAGGCCGATATCTCTTCCTCCGACCATGATGGACTCACTGCGGTCTGTTCCTGCGGATATCCCAGAGTTCTTGTTCTTCCACGCCGCCCAGATCCCGACAGCTAAGATCAGCAGATAGAAGATGACGATGGCCAGCAGTCCTTCCACATGAATGGCCATCATACAGTGCGATCCGTCACTCCTGCACAGACCAGAACCAGCGAAGTACAGAAACACTGACACTAACTCTTATATCACTCTAAACTCTCTATTGAAGAGTTGTTTTTAATACCTGTTTTAATGCTTTACATACTGACATAGAAAAAGCCAAAAAGCTACATAGCCTGAATTTTTATCTATTTATCTCTTTATTAGAAATCTTTCAGTTATCTATCTATACGTCTGTGCCTATTTAATGCACGCTATGTTTTTTTACGTTATTGTAAGAAAGAAAATTATTTAATCTCTCCATCCAAGTGCGAAACATTTTTATTTTAATTTCACACTAACACAACAGTAAGAAGCAACAAGTAGCGGTGCAAAGCATTGCAGTTCGACTCTCTCTATAAGCGCGTAATAAGTCCGTAATGATGGGAAAGGGAGATGTACCTGTGAGGATGCGGGAGCTGCGCTCATCACTGGAGGCTGCGCGGCGGAGAGAGGACGCGCGCGCTGGAGAACTGCTTTATATCGCGGCGCGTGCGCGGGCGCGCGGGGACGAGCGTGGAGAACAGCTGGATCCACTGCATCCCAGTGAATCAAACTAAAGCAAACACAACGTGCTCGTTCATTTAATGAAACGCCTTCCGTTCTTCTTTTTATAAGTACAGAATCATGATCCGGTGTTTCTCGTGCACCTCATCTTGTCTCCACCTAAAGGACAGAAGGTAGAAGACAGTTTCTCTCAGCGCTACTCAACTTTTTAAAGTATATTACGACGTTTACATAACATACAAATACAGAAGATCCCAGTATAATCACTGTTACAATAGAGAGAGAAAGAGAGAGTGAGAGAAAGAGAGAGAGAGAGAGAGAGAAAGAGAGAGTGAGAGAAAGAGAGAGTGAGAGAAAGAGAGAGAGAGAGAGAAGATAGAGAAAGAAAGAGACAGAGGGAGAGAGAGAGAGAGTGAGAGAAAGAGAGAGAGAGAGGAATTGACAAGGTAAAAGGATTCAGATTTCATTAGTTCATTTTTTAAATGAAGTCAAGTCACCTTTATTTATATAACGCTTTTTACAATACAGATTGTTTCAAAGCAGCTTTACAGTGGTCACAGGAAAACATTTGAAACAAAGTTTGTTTGGCTGAACGGCAGCCTTAAAAGAGCAGGCGAATTAATACAATTGATGAATATTAAGTGTTAAGTTATGATTATTGATCGATTTGATTGATTGATAGTTTGATTATTATATTGATAATTCAAGTCTAATATTAAGTCTAATTTGGTCCGATTGGAGATGGGTTCATGATCTACCCAGGGGAGGGTTTAGTAGAGTCACGGTCTCCGCAGACACTTCAGGACAGTGCTGTGCTCGTGTCGAGGTGCACGTCCTTTATCTGATCTGGATCCGGCCTGGATCCGGCTGACCATGGTAACCTCGGAATAAACAGAGAATAATATCAGCATAGACATTCTTCTTCTGATGTATCGAGTACATCAGATGTTATGGGAATGTTCCCGGTTCCGGCTGACCTAAATTATGCAGCCTTACAATCATTTTACATGATTTGGATTAAAAATGTATGTATAATGTGTTATGTGTATGCCAGGTTGAAGAGATGTGTTTTTAGTCTAGATTTAAACTGACAGAGTGTGTCTGCTTCCCGAACTGTATTAGGAAGACTGTTCCAGAGTTTAGGAGCTAAATAGGAAAAGGATCGACCGCCAGCAGTTGACTTTGATATTCTAGGTATTATAAGCTGGTCAGTATTTTGGGATCGCAATAGACGTGAAGGACAATAATGTGTTAAGAGATCGCTCAAGTACTGGGGAGCTAAACCATTTAATGCTTTGTAAGTAATTAGCAAGATTTTAAAATGTATTCGGTGTTTAATAGGAAGCCAGTGCAGGTTTGACAGAACTGGGCTAATATGCTCATACTTCCTGGTTCTAGTAAGAACTCGAGCTGCTGCATTTTGGACCAGCTGGAATTTGTTTATTAAGCGTGCAGGGCAACCACCTAGTAAAGCATTACAATAATCTAGCCTTGAACTCATGAACGCATGAACTAACTTTTCCGCATTTGTCTTTGAGAGCATATGTCGCAATTTAGATATATTTTTAAAATGGAAGAATGCCGTTTTACAGATGCTAGAGACGTGGCTTTCAAATGAAAGATTGGTATCAAAGAGCACACCCAGGTTTCTAACTGACGACGAGGACTTGACAGAACAGCCATCGAGTGTTAGGCAGTAGTCTAGATTATTATGTGCAGAACTTTTTGGTTTAATAATTAGAATCTCTGTTTTTTCAGAATTAAGCAGTAGAAAGTTATTAGTCATCCAATTTTTTATATCAGTTACGCATTCTGTTAATTTAGTGAATTGGTACGTTTCATCAGGATGAGAAGAAATATAGAGCTGAGTATCATCAGCGTAACAGTGAAAGCTAATGCCATGCTTCCTAATAACTGCACCCAAAGGAAGCATGTACAGGGTGAAAAGCAATGGTCCTAGTACGGAACCTTGAGGAACTCCATACTGAACCCGTGATCGATATGACATCTCCTCATTTACTGCTACAAACTGATAACGGTCAGATAAGTATGATTTGAACCAGGCTAATGCAACTCCACTAATGCCAACATAGTTTTCAAGTCTATTTAGAAGGATTTTGTGGTCGATTGTATCAAATGCAGCACTAAGGTCCAGTAACACTAACAGAGAGATACTGTCACGATTCATGAATTCGTTGTCTCCGATTTACTGCCTGTGTGTGTATGTGAGTGTGTGGGAGGCGTGGTCGCTGATCACCCACTCAGCTCATCAAACCATCTCACCTGTTTCTCATCTGCTTGCCTATTTAGTTCCCCTCCAACATCACCTCCTTGCAGTGTTCTTGTTTCCCATGTGTGCCCGTGCTGTCCTCCAGTGGTTTCGTGTCTCCGTGGTTCCTCGTCTCTTCGTGTCTGTTATCCGGAGTTCCCGCGTCCCGTCTTCACGTTCACCACCGCCCGTCTGGACTTCGCACCACACCCACCTCACCGGAACCCATTGAGTCCCTGCGCTGCTGCCAGCCGGACCTGGACTTCCCGGACATTTACTTTCTTTTGTTTCACAATAAACCACTTGCAATTGAATCCGACTCTGTCTCGTACCTGACAGAAGAACACTGCCCTTTTCTCATGGATTCAACGAGTAATCCCGGCTGGCAGGATTTCGTCACCAGCAACATGAGGGACAGGAGGAGCAAATGCTCGCGATAGGGCGCGCCATGCAAACTTTAACAGCGCAGGTGTCCGAGCTCACCACTCGTTTCCAACAACTGCCTGCTCTCACTGCGCCAGCCCCACCGCCGATTCCCCTCACCATCGATCGTCCCGCAGGACAGCAAGAGCCACATCTCCCGCCCCCGGAACGTTACGCCGGGGAACCTGAGGGATGCCGACCATTTTTAACCAAATGTTCTGTGTTTTTCTCCCTGCAACAGCGGACGTATGCCTCGGAGCAAGCTAAGGTGGCCCTAGTGATAACGTTGCTCTCGGGACGGGCAGCCAAGTGGGGAGCGGCGGTATGGGAGAAGAACGATCAGTGCTGCTCCTCGTTCCAGTCCTTCGCGGACGAAATGAAGAAGGTGTTCGACAGATCGGCAGTCGGCCGTGAGGCAGCACGGCAGTTATCGGACCTCAGACAAGGTAACCGTTCGGTATCTGATTACTCCATCGAGTTCCGGACACTCGCGGCCGGCTGCAACTGGAACGAGGAGGCGCAGTGGGACAGGTTCCTGCATGGGCTGGCTGACCGCGTCCAGCAGGAGATTTACACTCTGGACCTCCCCACAAGCCTCAACGGGTTGATCGAGCTTGCTCTCCGGGTGGACTCCCGGCTGGAGAGGGGCAAGTATCGGCCCCTCCAGTCGGCAGCTCCGGAGACTCCCGTGACACTTCCCACCCACCACCCAGGCGCGGTCAGCCCCACCTTCGATCCCGAGCCCATGCAGGTTGGTCGAGCTCGGCTTTCCCGGGAGGAGAGGGAACGCCGCAGAGCACAAGGGCTCTGCATTTACTGTGCGGGAGAGGGCCACTTCATCTCCCGATGCCCAGTAAAAGCCAGCGCCCGCCAGTAGGGGGAAGGTTACTGACGGGCGCCATCACTATCAACGCATCCTCCTCCGCCACTCTCCTCCCGGTAAGACTCCAATGGGTTCAATCATCTCATCACTGCCGTGCACTTTTAGACTCTGGAGCCAAGGGTAACCTGATGGACCATTCACTGGCCATCCACCTCAAAATTCCCATGGAACATCTTCCCCAACCCATCGCCGTCAACGCCCTCGGCGGCCAGAGACTTCCAGATATTTCCCTCAGGACTATACCCCTTAAACTCACTTTGTCAGGTAACCACATAGAAACCATTGACTTTTTTATAACAGACTCTCCCTCGGCACCGGTCGTCCTCGGTCATCCCTGGCTATCCAAGCACAACCCCAGGGTTGACTGGGGACGCAACACTATCACGAGTTGGAGTGATCAGTGCCATGCCTCTTGTCTTGTGTCTGCCTGTTCGTCTGTGTCTAGTTCTGTGTTGCAGGAGGAGACACCGAATTTGTCTAACGTGCCCTCAGAGTACTGGGACCTGAAGGAAGTGTTCAGTAAGTCGCGGGCTGCTTCTCTTCCTCCGCATCGTCCCTACGACTGTGCTATAGAGTTAGTGCCAGGTATGTCTCCGCCTAAGGGCAAATTATACTCGCTTTCCACTCCTGAAAGGGAGGCCATGGAGAAATACATTTCTGATTCCTTAGCCACCGGGTTCATCCGCCCCTCTTCTTCTCCGGCGGGGGCGGGATTCTTTTTTGTGGGGAAGAAAGACGGTTCTCTGCGACCTTGCATTGACTACCGAGGGCTGAACAACATCACGGTAAAGAATACTTATCCTTTGCCGTTGATGTCTTCAGCGTTCGAGAGGTTGCAGGGAGCGTCTATCTTCACAAAATTGGATTTACGTAATGCATATCATTTGGTCCGCATAAGAGAGGGGGATGAATGGAAGACTGCATTTAATACCCCTAGGGGCCACTTTGAATATTTGGTCATGCCGTTTGGGTTGTCCAACTCCCCACCAGTCTTCCAAGCACTCGTCAATGACGTGTTGAGAGACATGATAGATCAGTTCACGTATGTTTACCTGGATGACATACTGATATTTTCTTCGTCTCTCCAGGAACATGTTCAACACGTCCGACGAGTGCTCCAACGGTTGCTACTGAATGGGCTTTTTGTCAAGGCGGAGAAATGCGTCTTTCATGCACAGTCTGTTCCTTTCTTAGGGTACATCATCTCGTCGGAGGGAGTGTGCATGGACCCCGACAAGGTTAAGGCTGTGGTGGAATGGCCCACCCCGGACTCTCGCAAGGCCCTGCTGAGGTTCCTGGGGTTTGCCAATTTCTGCCGACGTTTCATTCGCAACTTCAGCCAACTAGCTGCACCTCTGACAGCCTTGACCTCCCCCAGAGTTCCGTTCAGGTGGCACGACGCCGCCGAAGCGGCGTTCGCCAAACTCAAGAGCCGCTTCGTTTCGGCTCCCATCCTAGTCGCCCCTGATCCCACACGGCAGTTCGTGGTGGAGGTCGACGCGTCAGAGGTGGGGGTAGGTGCGGTTCTATCCCAGCGCACTTCCTCGGATGACAAGATGCACCCATGCGCGTTTTTTTCCCATCGTTTGTCCCCTGCAGAGCGTAATTATGACATTGGTAACCGTGAGTTACTGGCGGTCAAGCTAGCCTTGGAGGAGTGGCGCCATTGGTTAGAGGGGTCTGGGGTACCTTTTCTAGTTTGGACTGACCACAAGAACCTAGAGTACATAAGAACAGCCAAAAGACTCAACTCCAGGCAGGCGCGGTGGGCCCTTTTTTTCGGACGTTTTGACTTTTTACTATCGTACCGTCCGGGTTCCAAGAACATCAAGCCCGATGCTTTATCTCGTGTTTTTGATCGCTCCGAACGCCCATCCACTCCCGAGTGCATTTTTCCCGAGAAACTCATTGTTTTCACACTCGTATGGGAGGTCGAAGTGAGGGTCAAATCGGCCTTAGAAGGGGTAGCGCCTCCGCCCGGGGGCCCACCAGACCGATTATTCGTGCCAGAGAGAGTCAGATCTGAGGTCCTCCAATGGAGTCACTGCTCTAAGATAGCTTGTCACCCGGGAATCAGACGCACCAGCTTTCTGGTAAAACAACGATTCTGGTGGCCAGGGATGGCCCGGGACATCCAAGATTTCGTATCGGCCTGCTCGGTTTGTGCACAGGGTAAGACTTCCAATCGCGCTCCAGATGGGTTGCTCCAACCGCTGTCAGTACCTTCGAGACCCTGGTCCCACATCGCGCTAGATTTCGTTACCGCCCTCCCACCCTCCCAAGGGAATACGGTTGTTTTGACCGTAGTGGACCGGTTCTCGAAGGCGGCTCACTTTATACCCTTACCCAAGTTACCCTCGGCTAAGGAGACAGCGGCATCTGTCATAGAACACGTCTTTCGCATTCATGGCCTCCCGACAGACGTAGTCTCTGACAGAGGTCCCCAATTCATTTCCAAATTCTGGAAGGAATTTTGTAGGTTACTGGGCGCGAGCGTTAGTCTGTCTTCGGGTTTCCATCCCCAAAGCAATGGCCAAACCGAGCGAGCCAACCAAGATCTCGAGAGGTCACTACGGTGTACCACGGCCCAGAATCCTGCTTCCTGGAGTCAGCAACTCCCGTGGGTTGAGTACGCGCATAACTCGTTACCAGTATCATCCACGGGCTTATCACCGTTTGAATGTAGTATAGGTTACCAGCCACCTATCTTTCCCAGTACAGAATCCGAAGTCGCGGTCCCCTCCGCCCACGCTTTCGTCCAGAGGTGCCGCCGCACCTGGATTAGAGCCCGAGAGACTCTCCTGCAGGTGGGGGCGCGCACCAAGGCCCAGGTCGATCGCCACCGGTCGAAGCCTCCCGTCTACGTCGTGGGTCAAAAAGTGTGGCTTTCTTCTAAAGATATTCCTCTCCGCTCCGTTTGTAATAAGCTTGCTCCTAAATTCATCGGCCCGTTCCCTGTCACTAAGATCATTAGTCCGGTGACAGTCCGCCTCAAACTACCTCCCGCGTACGGGAGAATCCATGCCGCTTTCCATGTGTCCAAAATCAAGCCCGTTATTCGTTCTCCCATTAACCCGCCCGTCCCAGTTCCCCCACCGCCGCGTCTCGTAGATGGGGAACCAACCTATTCGGTAAATCGTATTCTGGACTCGAGGAGGAGGGGACGCGGATTCCAGTACTTGGTGGACTGGGAGGGTTACGGTCCAGAGGAGAGAAGTTGGGTACCTGCCCTGGACATTCTGGATCACTCTCTCATCGATGATTACAATCGACAGGTAAGACCCCCTGGGAGCGTCGAGAGACGCTCCTAAGGGGGGGGGGGGGGGTACTGTCACGATTCATGAATTCGTTGTCTCCGATTTACTGCCTGTGTGTGTATGTGAGTGTGTGGGAGGCGTGGTCGCTGATCACCCACTCAGCTCATCAAACCATCTCACCTGTTTCTCATCTGCTTGCCTATTTAGTTCCCCTCCAACATCACCTCCTTGCAGTGTTCTTGTTTCCCATGTGTGCCCGTGCTGTCCTCCAGTGGTTTCGTGTCTCCGTGGTTCCTCGTCTCTTCGTGTCTGTTATCCGGAGTTCCCGCATCCCGTCTTCACGTTCACCACCGCCCGTCTGGACTTCGCACCACACCCACCTCACCGGAACCCATTGAGTCCCTGCGCTGCTGCCAGCCGGACCTGGACTTCCCGGACATTTACTTTCTTTTGTTTCACAATAAACCACTTGCAATTGAATCCGACTCTGTCTCGTACCTGACAGATACAACCACGATCGGATGATAAGAGCAAATCATTTGTAACTCTAATGAGAGCAGTCTCAGTACTATGATATGGTCTAAATCCTGACTGGAAATCCTCGTAGATGCGGTTTCTTTCTAGAAAGGAAAATAGTTGTGAAGATATTGCCTTTTCTAGAATTTTTGACAAAAAAGGTAGATTTGATATCGGCCTGTAATTAACTAATTCTGTAGGATCAAGTTGTGTTTTTTTAATAAGCGGTTTAATTACGGCTAGTTTAAAGGTTTTTGGTACGTATCCTAATGACAAAGATGAATTAACAAATATTAAGAATAGGATCTATGATTTCTGGAAGCATCTCTTTCAGTAGCTTAGTTGGTATTGGGTCTAGCATACATGTTGTTGATTTTGATGATTTAACGAGTTTAGATAATTCTTCCTGCTCAATAGCAATGAAGGAGTGGAATTTTTCTTCAGCTACACTAAAATTTACTGTATTTTGTGATATTGTAGTAGACGGTTGCATGGTTATAATTTTCTCTCTAATATTATGAATTTTGCAAGTAAAGAAGTCCATGAAGTCATTACTGCTGTGCTGTTTTAAAGCATCTGGGGTTGAGGCTTTATTTCTTGTTAGTTTAGTCACTGTATCAAAAAAATACCTAGGGTTGTATTTGTTTTCTTCTAAGAGGGTAGAAAAGTAAGCAGATCTAGCTGATTTTAAGGTCTTTCTGAATGCAATAGAGCTGTCTTTCCATGAAATGCGAAAAGTTTTTTTTCAGCTCCGCTCCATTTTTCTGGCTGCTCTCTTGAGGGCCTGGGTGTGCTCATTTTACCACGGTGTTGGACTATTTTCTTTAATCTTCTTTAAGCGCAACGGAGCAACAGTGTCTAAAGTGTTGGAAAAGAGAGAGTTAATAGTTTCTGTTGCAACATCAAGTTCTTCTAGGCTATCTGGGATGTTAAGTAGATGAAACTGATCAGGAAGATTATTTATAAAGCTATCTTTTTTGTTAGGAGTGATAGTTCTACTATATGTATAACAGGGAGTTAGTTTTTCGACTTTGGCTAATGGTAATCTACACGCAACTAAGTAATGATCTGAGATGTCATCGCTCTGCTGCAGAATTTGAACAGTATCAACATTGATCCCATGCGACAATATTAGATCTAAAGTATGATTACGAGAATGAGTGGGTCCTGATACATGTTGTGTAACTCCAATAGAGTTTAAGATGTCTCTAAATGCCAATCCCAATGCGTCTTTTTCATTTTCTACATGGATATTAAAATCACCGACAATTATGACTTTATCTGCAGACATTACTAAGTCTGAGAGGAAATCAACAAATTCTTTGATAAAGTCTGTATGGTGCCCTGGTGGCCTGTATAGAATAGCCAGCGCAAAAGTTAAACAGGAATTATTACTTGGACTAGATAATTTTACATTAAGGACCATCACTTCAAAAGAATTATATTTCAAATTAGACCTTTGAGCAGTACTGATCGTGTTACTATAAATTACAGCTACACCTCCTACTTTACCTTTCAGACGAGGCTCATGTTTATAACAGTAATCTTGAGGGGTGGACTCATTTAAGGTAATGTAATCGTCTGGTTTTAGCCAGGTTTCTGTCAAACACAGCACATCTAGTTTATGATCTGTAATCATATAATTTACAATAAGTGCTTTTGAGGAAAGGGATCGTATATTCAGTAAACCAATCTTTATCTTTTGTTCATTTGTGTTATGTCCGTTCTTAGTTGTTTGTAAATCAATTAAATTTTTACCCTTAAACGGTTTTGAGAATTTTTTGTATTTGCTAATTCGGGGAACAGACACAGTCTCTGTAGGATGATATCTAGGTGAAAGAGTCTCTATGTGTTGTAATTTATCTGACCTCTGTGATGTGAGAAAGCAAGCAGACGGTCGGTTTAGCCAGTTTTCCTGACCTGGACCCCATTTAGTCAAGGTTTAGCTCTAAGACTATGTGCCAAATTACTAGAGAGAAGAGCGGCACCATCCCAGGTGGGATGAATACCATCTCTTTTCAACAGGTCAGGTCTGCCCCAAAAACTTTTCCAATTGTCTATGAACCCTATGTTATTCCGCGGGCACCACTTAGACATCCAGCCATTGAGTGAGAATAATCTGCTAAGCATCTCATCACTCCTGCGCATAGGAAGAGGGCCAGAGCAAATTACAGTGCCTGACATCGTACTTGCGAGTTCACACACCTCTTTAATATTAGTTTTAGTGATCTCCGACTGGCGAAGTCGGACATCATTAGCGCCGACGTGAATAACAATCTTAGAATATTTACGATTCGCCTTAGCCAGCACTTTTAAATTTGCTTTGACGTCAGGCGCTCTGGCTCCCGGCAAACATGTGACTATGGTGGCTGGAGTCTCTATTTTCACATTCCGAGTAATAGAATCGCCAATCAATAGGGCACTTTCAACAGGTTTCTTACTGGGTGCGTCGCTGAGTGGGGAGAACCTGTTTGATGTTCTGATCGGAATGGAACCGTGTTTTTTTGACCCACGATTATGCCGTCTCACAGTCACCCAGTTGCTCTGCTGCACGGCTCTACAGCCGGAACCGAACAATATACCGGCTTTGCTAAGCTAGTCGCATCCAAAGTAGTATCTAAAGCCCTTGCATTCTTACTATCCTCGATTAAAGTTTAGATGCGTGTCTCTAATTCTGAGATCTTCTCTGTCAGCCTGACTATGTCCCTACATTTATCACATGTGAAGCCCTGAGTGCTGACAGAGACAGACAGACTATACATGATGCAGGCAGTGCATGTAACAATTACAGGAGGTGACACGACTCACCGTGTGTTGTAACGAAAAGCGGTCTTTCCCTTTAAATTTCACGTTAATGAATGTGACGTCATCGTGGCAGCGGAAATAAAAAGCGTCAAATGGGTTACCATGATCGCGTTTCCTAAGGCTGAACTGTGAGTCACACGCTCACGCTCGTGATCACACTGATAAAGTATGTCACTGAGTTTTAAACTCCTGCTGAAAGCAGGTGTACTTGGGGAAACTTAACACTTAAAATTCATCAATTGTATTGATTCGCTTGCTCTTTTGGGGCTTCTGTTCAGCCAAACAAACTTTGCTTATATTGTTTTTCCTGTAAAGCTGCTTTGAAACATTCTACATTGTAAAAAGCGCTATATAAATAAAGGTGACTTGACTTGACTTGTGAAAGTGAAACCGTTTTAATCTATGACGGCTTACCTGACTGGAGGAAAAAAGGAAACTGACGTAACGCAGTTAAACTATGGAAAGTGTAAGTCAAAAACCTTTTTGTTTGTTGTTGCTGTTTATTTTGGGACCATGTTAATTTATGCTAATGTTTTTCATTTGTTTGTATTTAGGGGCGGGGTTTGTTTTTCGTTCGCACGAACTGGATTTTTCATGTCCAAAGTTGCGCTACACAACTTTGGACATGTACTTCCTTCCTGGTGAAGCTCTATGAACTGTACCCAATCTGTGAACTGTACCCAATCTGTGGAGCTTCTTATAAGCTTTGGGGCTGGACTGAGTGGTCAAGAGCTTGTTAACATTTTGTTTATTTGATGAAACTGTTGTACTAATGAAAATTGTATGGAGTTTATGAATTTGTATTTTGTTGAATATATGTTATATTTCTGCTTGGATTTGTGAGACGTTTTTCTATTATTATTTTTTTAACAGACTAAAACCAACCTAACAGAATATAAGGGATCTTATGATATTTATTTGATTCCTGTGTGACTATTGGTAATGAACTAAATTGTCTGACTTTCTTATCAGACTGGCACCCCTTTCTTTCTCTTTTTTGTTGTTGTTTATTAAATCGTCACAGTGTGTTGATCCAACTCACCAGTTGTTTGATGAACTCGGAAAAAAGGCGGGAGCGAGAAAACGCTGTATGCACGGACAGTAATTAAGTAAGATAGCACAATGCTAACGCGTTTAGCGACTTAGATTAAAGCTGACGATTACAATTTCTTAAATAATCTAGTATTGTATTTAGCAATACGAACGAACGTCGAGTTTAAGATCTAAAACAAAAACAAGTTTATACTAGGGATGGCTGAAGCGTAGATGTTTCGAAACACTGAACCGAAACTGTCATTCAAAACATCCATGTCACGTGACTAAAGCTAAACGAAGCTTCTGCGCGTTTCACAAGTGTTTAAACAGGGGCTGCTTGCCGAGTCTGCGTTTGATTGACAGGAACAAACCAAACAAATTGACAGAAGTTAATGCAACTTCACCTTATGGAAGCCTGTTTCTGCCACAGTTGAGAAAAAAAAGATTATTTAAGTCGAAATAATGACTTAACTTCTCGTGCTTCTCCGCATGGTCAAAGCGTGTAAATGCGAGATCACAGCAAACATGACACGTTCTGTAAAACAGCTGTTAAAGTCAGTGTGTTAATCAATAATATAAAGAACATGAATGATAAATCATCAGTATATTGTCACGGTTCGCGAATTCATTGTCTCTTAGGATTGACTGTGTATGATTGTGAGATGAATGTGGGAGGCGTGGTCACTGGTCACCGCCACCATCATCGCACACACCTGATTCCAATCTCCCTCTGCCTATTTAGTTCACCTCTCCCCTCACCACTGTGTCGAGTCGTTGTTCTGCAGAGTGTTCCCCTTGAGTCCTCCGTCTCCAGCTTCCAGTGTCCGTGTTCGCCGTTTCCAGTATCTGCCGTCAGCGTGTCGTTGTGTGTTCCTGGTTCCCGTGTTCCTTGTTCACCTCCACGCCGCGCACTTGGATTTCACCTCTTCACGCCACCATCTACAAGCCCATTGAGTCTCTGCGCCGTCAGTTCCTGGACATTTCTCTGTTTACTCATCATTTACAATAAACTACATTTCGCACTTGAATCCAGTCTCCTCCGGTTTATGACATATATGAGAGGGATTCCATATTATATACAGTGGATTTCACTTATCTCGAGTCATGGTTAACTCGCCAATACTATTATGTCGACGATTTTGAAGTGGAACTGCCAAACTCCCTGTTTGTCTCAGTATTTTCTTGTGGGTTATGTCGATTCCTTAATGTCGCCGAAATCTAGTATCTCGAGCATAAAATGGGACAAATTACCACTTCACATGGCTATTTCGTGACTCATGAGTGTACCTAGTTCACTGCGCATGCTGAGTTTGCGTTGCAGGTGGAGCGCGCGCTCACTTCAATGACAGTTCACTCACGTTGATCTGAGGGATAACACACTGCAGGTATTGAGAGGCTGAATCGTTTCAAAAAGAGGCACAGCATTGTCTTCAAAGTGATTTGTGGAGAGAGCGCTGCGGTTAAACAGGAGCAAGTGGATTCGTGGCTTAAGACTCAAATGCGCACAGTTCTGGATACATATGAGACTCGGAACATTTCAGCCGATTGCTTCATCAAACAAATGGCGGCAAAACTGTTGTGTAAAAAGACACCAAAAGCACGAGCATCTACATTCTCATTTAATCTCATTTTTTCTCATTTACATCATGTACATCAATACAATATCATTTTTCTTTCATGAGGGTTGTTATCTTTGGGCTCTGACAACTGGCTGCGCTTCCCCATCACTCTGACAGCTGCGCTGATAGGCTGTCTGACCTTTCAATCATGCAAGAAAAGGTGATTGGCTGTGCTGCCATGAGGGCGGGCTCTTCTCTTAAAGGGACAAGCACAGCGCAGAGAGGAGAGAGGGAGAGACTGCTTTTTCTTTCTTTTTGTTCTGATTCTGACTTGTGTTTGTTTTCTTATTGTGTGAATTTCGCGCACAAGCACTGTGTACGGATTATCTGCATCTGAGGGTTATATGTGGGGAAATCGGTGATATATTATATGGGTTGTATGTTAATATATGATATATGGGTTATCTCGCGAAACGGTTATCTCGATGCTTTTTCCCGACCCCGACGCCGTCGACATAACCGAACTCCACTGTAGTATTTTATTCACTTGTATTTTTGTGTTTGAACAAGCAGCAGCACAGGGATAGAATTAAATTATAGACTGTTGTATTATATTATTGTATTGTATCGTATTATAGTGACTCTTTATGATGAACCTGCACATCGAAGAGTATCCGCGAAATTTGCGTTAATATTAACACATGTACTCAGGCATTTTATGAAGACGTTACACTTAAACTTAACCAATAAATCCAGCGTTACTCTGACAGTTTTGTAAATCGTGGAAGTTTTGCATTTTTCATGCAACAGTTTTCACTGGCTCTTCAATATCTCGCATTTACACGCTTTGCCCATGCAGAGAATCATGAGAAGTTAAGTCATTATTTCGAGTTACTAAGTCATTATTTCAACTTAAATAATCTTTTTTTCTCAACTGGCAGTGCATGTAACAATTACAGGAGATGACATGACTCATCGTGTGTTGTAACGAAAAGCGGTCTTTCCCTTTAAATTTCACGTTAATGAATGTGACGTCATCGTGGCAGCGGAAATAAAAAGCGTCAAATGGGTTACCATGATCGCGTTTCCAGTTTTGACAGTTTTGTAAATCATGGAAGTTTAGCATTTTTCATGCAACAGTTTTCACTGGCTTTTCAATATCTCGTATTTACACGCTTTGCCCATGCAGAGAATCATGAGAAGTTAAGTCATAATTTCGAGTTACTAAGTCATTATCTCAACTTAAATAATCTTTTTTTCTCAACTGTGGAAAATAGAATTTAGACAAATTCATAGATATATAGAGATTCGTAGATATATAAATTTACCGGTAGATATATAGCTTCATATAGATTCTTTACACAGCAGAGCAATTAATAGTTTTGAATAAAAAAAATAAATAAACGAAAATGAGACCATTGTGGATTGATTTGTTTTATTAATTTTCATTTTTTATGACCAAAATAACCTAGTTGTTATTATTATATATTACAGCTATATGGCGAGGATGTTAAAAACTGGTAGTCTGCTTTTGACCTAGACATGTGGAAAAAGGAAGTACTAATCCAAGCATATTTAATCCCTGATGTAAAAAAATGCAGCATTTTAATAAACTGTAAAAAAAAAACAGTTGTGAAAGTTGTCAAAGTTGGTCTCAAATCTCTGTCTCTGCTGAAAAAAACTTTTACAAAAAGAGTTATTTTTGGACATGCAATTCCGTTTTCCACCAGTAGGGGTGAAAAGAGAGGTTGTGAAAGTCCACTGTCCCCCTCGACTGATTTCCACTGGTCTCATGTCACACACTCAAATTATAGCAAAAAACGAAACACACTTGCTTTTTTCTCCCGGTCCCTTACTTACGAGTTTCTCGGAGTAACTCGCTTTCAGGCGCTTGTCACGCGCCAGAGCTCATTATATCGAGCGAAAATAACTAAAAGGAAGCTTGTGAAACATTTTACATATTTGCTTTTTGTGAAAACGTTGTTAAGATTTTAGTTGTGCGAGTCGTTTTGGAGTTATTGCCATTTATCACCGGATGTGTGACGGACATCTAAAACGAAACTAACTGAACCCCAAATAACTCGCAGCACCGGTGCGGATCGAGTCACAGTTCTGTGTCCTTGTGAAAAGGTAAGGAGGGTTTTCGCTGTTCTCTGTGATTTCGTTTCCTTAATCATACTGGCCATCCATGCTAGTGAAAAAAGGACTGGCTCTTAGAAGCGCTTCGCCTTAGAAAAGCTGTCGGTGCAGGATTCTGTCCGGTTAGAGACGAAATGAAGATGAACTTGTTTTCTGGGACTAACCCTTTTATTGTCTCAACTCAACAGAGTGAGTTATGTTGTCGTGTTGTGGTTTTCTAGAAATTAATATACACAATGATTAGTATAATCGACATCTTGCACGCTGCAAGCTTGAATGCGTCACTCTGTGATGCTTGAGGGCGCATGCGCATAACAGATTATCACAATTCTTCCGTTAAATATAAAGAAATACAGCAAACTTTGTTTTGAAAAGTTTTGTTTTGAAACAGAACGTGACAGTAACAAGTGAAACTCGGGCACTGTATTTATAAAGAGATGAGTATGAAAGTATGAACTGAAGGGTTTCAGGCATAAATAATTATAACTTATCTACCAGTGTTTTTCTCTGATTAAATTATGAAGGATAGCAAACATACTTTGCATTCACGCACAACACTTTTAGTCAATGGCATTGTATTGTATAGTTATTATGCCGTTGTAACTTCAGCGTTCATCTCCGTGTCCCGATGCGCTGAACTCTGATCACTGATAGGTGGGGGGACATCACGCGGTCAAGGTTCCTGGCCACTGATTGGATCAGGCAAAGTGTTGTTGTATGCGTGTGCCTCTACAGAAGGCGAGAATACATAGTTCCCATATGACGTCATCACATACGTCACTGTACGGTCATCACCCATGCTGTGGGGCAACGCGTGTTTCGATTGAAGACAATTCGCAGACGCACAATGGGTAATACAAGTCTGGTTAAAGATCGTACAAACCGTACAGACGATTCTGTGAAACGTAGTTTTTACACGAAACCTGTTATGAGGACATTTGAAGGAGAGCAAACAAAGACGTTAAGTGAAGAGCGACAACGGACATAGTTAGCAAACAGAAAAGATCTGCCGTCGAAGCATTACAAAATCTGCTCAGATCACTTCATACAAGCTACTTTTATCAAATACTGTATAGATTAGTGTCATTGTTATTAACAGTAGTACTATTAGAATAGATATCAGATATTTCGTACAGTGATTGAAACGGAGTCCTCGTAAGTTGTGGTCGGTTTATTTTAAAGTGCACGTGAACTTCAGTTCTTATCAACAACTTTTCTCAGGTATTAAAACACTGATAATTCAAATATACAACCACTTTTATAATTAGATAAACATAATTAAATCATTAAAAAATAAAACACAAAAAACAACACCACAATATATTGAATATCTAGTCACTTTATTATTTTACAATCAATAAAAAAACATTATTTACAATCACCATGGGCTGCTTCAACAAAGCCCGTTTCGGGGGGGGTTTCATGCTCTGAGAGTGTCGCAGTGGCGTAGCCACGGGGGGGCCTGGGCCCCCTCATTTACATGTCCGGCCCCCTCAGATTTTCAATTGTTTAAAATCGCGACTGTGAAAACTAAAGTGAAAATACATGTCGCCCGCCGCACAAGACGATCGCACCCCCAAAGTCAACAATAGCGCGCTGGGCGCTGCACTGTAACCAGTCTTGGCTGAGAGGTTAAGGCGATGGGCTAGAAGTCCTTTGTGGTTTCCCCGCGCAGGTTCGAATCCTGCCGATAACGTTATGCTCAGGTCCCCTCATTTTAAGCTGGGCTCCCTCAAAAATAAAATTCTGGCTACGCCCCTGGAGTGTCGTACCTAAAATTGCAGAGAAAATTCCAGTGAATTTCTGTTATTTTAAGCATTTTTAAATGAAATGCATGCATAGCTATACTTTTGCAATATCTTCATAAGAAAGAAGTGTTTTAATAGTTAAATAAAAATCCCCTTACATTTATCTGACATACAGTCTATATCAGGGGTGCCCAAACTTTTTCCTATGAAGGGCCAAAAATCAAACTTGATTGAGAGCCGTGGGCCAAAAGTAAATTTTGCATCATAAATCAAATTGTATTACATTAAAGTTGCTATGGGTTTATTTATTTCATAATATTTAAAATAAATATAAAACAACTTTAATCTGATTCACTAATGCAGTTTTATTTGTAAAGCTTTGCATTTTAATGAACAATTTAAATGGGCAACAATCCCCAAGTATTCAATGTACAATACAGTTCAGTGCCAAATACACAATCAGTAATAAAACCATATGGTTCCAATGTCAGTGACATAATGAGAGATATGAAGCTGGTCCTTATTTTTCAGAAGATTGATCTGTAGCTGACTAACAGACAAAGACAAGATATTGTGTAGGTGAGAGTCAGTTATTTGGCTTCTTAGTTTACTCTTGTTCAAGTTCATCAGACTGAAAGTCTGCTCGCAGAGGTAGATACAGTAATCCCTCGCCACTTCGCGGCCTCAGCGCATCGCAGATTTTTCAAAAATATTCATCAAAAAATAAAAGTTAAAAAATACCCCCATGTACAGCCGTATTGGTGAAAGCAGCGTTGTTTCCTCGTGACGCGAGAGAAACGGTTTCCCAGGATGCCAGACAAAGAGAGAAACTATCTCAGAGGCTTTGAACACGCCCACAGCACTCAGACAAGACACGTGATTGGTTCCCAGCGCGAGCTCGACCAATGACAGCACGAGTGGATGTATCCCGTGAGCTGATTGGCTGATCCTACTTCGCTGATTTTCACCTATCGCGATAGTTCCGGTCCACATTAACCGCAATAAACGAGGGATTCACACAGTGTTGCCAACTTAGCGACTTTGTCGCTATATTTAGCGACTTTTCAGACCCCTCTAGCGACAAATTTTCAAAAAAGCGACTAGCGACTTTATCTGGAGCTATTGGCGACTTTTGGCGACTTTCTGAAGTGAAAGCACATATCGTTCTTACTCTTCTCAAGGAACAGCGAGTGCAGCCGTGGGCCGCATCCCCATCCCAAAGCACTCACAGGCGGCCCAATCCTCGCGCAGCAGCCGCTCCCAGATGCAGGGAGAGCAGGAGATCTTCCCTCCTCCACGTCCAGACTGCAAATGAATCGCGCATGTGCAAGAACCCGCTGCTGGCTGATCCCGCCAATGGCAGCGCAGGATGTAAAATGTTCTTTGTCTAAACATAATTAAACCCTAACTGGAAACACTTTATTTTACGGTCCAATTCTCACTATTAACTAGTAGGGTTTTTTTTAGCATGCAAATTAGGATATTGGCCATTTACTAGGCTAATTATAAATGTAAAATATGAATGCCTTATTCTCCATGATCATATTGTACATCCCTTAATCATACCTAGAAATGTACTTATAGTTTTATAATCAGCGAGATCCCAGATGTGAGGTTGTTGGGGGGTTTGGGGCCGTGCTCCCCTGAGAAAAATTTGATTTCTATGATGTGCACTTTAAGATGTTCTGAAAGCCAAAAAATATGATAACAATATAGCTTGAAAACCATGTCAGTGGGCAGTGGATTATTTGTCTTTCTTCTTATCCCCAGATCTCTCTTTTTCTCTTTGTTTTTATTTTGCCCTGTCTCTTCACCTAAAGTTGAGCTTTGACTGATTTTTTTCATCATTGAAGAAAGTAAACATATTAACTAATTAACTGATATTTATGTTTTATTCATCCTTTTCGTAGACATGTTAATTTATTAAAAGCTACCAGGAAAGCTAGGTAACTTAGCTTATTAAATTAATTCCCAAAATGCACACATTCATTACTGTCAGACATTCATCTTATGCCTGATACAGGCTGAAAAAAGCTGAGCTTTTTTTAATTTACTGAAGGCTACAAATGGAATTATATTAATTTACAATAATCTGATAAAAATGGCTTTGTTATAGTTATTGTTCGTTAATTAGGCTACATTATGAATAACATTAGATATTCATCCTCATCCGCTTCTGTGTGCACATAAGCCCGCCTTCTAAGTATGCAGTCTAGTACAGCGCGATGACGTCACGAATATGCTAATTTTACGTATGACGTCATTTAGCGACTTTTTGGCCAGGCTTTAGCGACTTTCCTTTGAAAATAGTTGGCAACAGTGGATTCACTGTACTGCCAAACAGAGACAGCATCACTGATGATGGACGCAGCGCGCTCTGTTCAGATCGAAGTCCAGCAAGCTGCTCGTGAGCCTGCTGTTTTCGCGCCTCGCCGCTGTGCTTTGAGAAAGCTGCATGTTTTGTTTCATAATGACGACGGATATTATACTCTTTTAAAACAGCAACAGACTGTTTGCAAACTAGACATATTGCCTTAGATTTGACTTCTGTGAATAAAAACTCATCTTCCCAAGCTTTTAAAAAAAATATCTCTGGTCTGTGTGCCACTGCCTTGATTTCTCCATTATTGCGTTTAATTTGTTGACGTTTATTGACGTCATGTGTCGCAAAGCACGCAGTGCTGCGCCTTGAATTGCGCATTTACAATAAATTTAATAAATTTACATTTAATTTCAGTTTACTCTGTTGTAGTTCAACTATAAAACAAACAAAATTGTTATGTAAAATTAGAAATGACAATCTGTGTCGAAGGTATCTCGCCCTCGCCCTCTCTCTCTCTCTCTCTCTCTCTCCTCGGACGGTTCGGCGGGCCAAATCAAAGGTGGCCGCGGGCCCTAGTTTGGGCACCTCTGGTCTATATGAAATGGTTTAGACAAAGGGAATGAATCTCAACTTACCGTTGCAATAACCAGCACGTTGTTGCTCACTTCCACGGCAAATGACGTCTTTAACCCAACCATTGACAAACTGGTTGTAAGCTTCAAGCGATTAGAAACTTTTCAAATCTTCTAAAGTGTAAGCACTTTTCGTGTTTACTAAATCATTTAAGATGTCTATGTAGTTATTGTCCGGGAGGCATCGGACGTTACTCGTCAATTTTCCTTTGCCAGTTTCGTACGGATCAATGCCGCGATTAGGCTTACCGTAGCCTCGTTTCTTTCGCATACTACTTTCTCTAACCCATCATTGTACTTTCCCAACTTTGATGCCATTTCTACTTATGATTTGATTACGACCTGTTTCGGCGTTACGCATGGTAAGAAGCCTTCAAGCTCTGAGCTTGCCCTAGAGCGTGGCGACCGGAGGTTGACTTCACCCACATTCCAAAACTATGGGAACTATGTCAATAGTCTTTTTTTTACACCATTTAAATGAAAATATTGTTTATTGTTGTATATGTGTGGTTAAGTTTGATTGATTGTTTATAGTCAGACGCATTCGGTAATGAGAATTGCAATAAAAAATGCAGTAAAACAGAAAAATGATTCATTCTTTTTTAACTTAAAGGCTGATTGCAATGGCAGTTTTGGCCCCGCCCACAGTCTCTGCTCTGATTCCGCCCACCCACTGTGCTCCACCCCCTTCTCTTCTCACAGTGGAATCCTCCACTCAGGCTCAGTCAGACTATTATCAGTATCTGAGCAGAGGAAACTATCAGACTAACTATCAGTCACTGTGATTATGAGTATAAACATGTTGAAATAAGAGCTTGGGATTATATAATCAGTTAGCTTTCATATATAAGTGTTTTGGTAATCAGTGAGTCAAAGTCAGCTTTATTGTCAATTCTGCCATATATGCAGTACATACATACAGAGAATTGAAATTCCATAACTCTCAGACCCAAGATGCCAACAGGTAACAACAACAAAAATGTAACAGTGACAACCACAGAAGATAACAAAAAATTAACAGTGACAACAATAGAAGAAAGATAAAATAGATGGATAAAGTGAATTGTGGAGGTAAAGTGATGATGGCAACTAGTGCAAACAATAGTAACAGTGCAAATGCAGTAAAGTAAAGTCAGTGCAGATAAGATTAAAAACAAGGGTCTGTATGTGAGGAGACCAAAATCCTCAGAGGGATAACATAAATGAGGTAGATGAAAAATGGAAAAGAACTGAATGGGGGGGGGGGGGGGGGGGGGGGGGGGGGATTCAGATAACAGGAGCGTGGGGCTGAAGAGTGGAGAGGGGGCAGAGACGTGAGGGAGTTCAATGCCCTGACAGCTTGGGGTATAAAGCTGTCCTTCAGTCTGCTGATCCTTGCCTGGAGACTGCGTAGTCTCCTCCCTGATGGCAGCAGACTGAAGAGGCTGTGCGAAGGGTGGGTGGGGTCTCTCGCAATGATGAGGGCTTTGCGGGAGATGCGGGAGTTATAAATATCCTAGAGTAGTGGGAGAGAGACACCAACGATCTTCTCAGCTGCTCTCACTATGCGCTGAAGTGCTTTACGGCAGGATGTGTTGCAGACGCCGTACCACACAGTGATGCAGCTGGTCAGAATGCTCTCGATGGTGCCTCTGTAGAAGGTGTGCATGATGGGGGCTGGAGCTCCGGCTCTTCTCAGCTTGCGGAGAAAGTAGAGTCGCTGCTGTGATTTCTTGGTCAGTGCTGTGGTGTTGGCGGTCCAGGAGAGGTCTTCTGTGATATGTACACCCAGAAATTTGGTGCTCCTCACTCTTTCCACGGTTGCACCGTTGATAGTCAGAGGAGTGTGCTGGGTGTGCGTTCTCCTGAAGTCAACAACAATCTCCTTCGTCTTCTGCACGTTCAGAGAGAGATTGTTGGCGCCGCACCACCTGGCCAGGTGGCTCACCTCGCTCCTGAAGTTTGTCTCATCGCCATTGCTAATGAGACCAACTACAGTCGTGTCATCCGCAAACTTGATGAAGAGATTGCTGTTGTGTATGGGTGTGCAGTCATGTGTCAGCAGAGTGAAGAGGAGGGGGCTCAACACACAACCCTGAGGGGCTCCAGTGTTGCACAGTGAAGAGCTGAGTCCCAGCTGTGACAGTTTGAGTGAGCTGTAGAGGGATGATTGTATTGAATGCTTGATTGTAAGAAAGTGTTCAGCTCATTCAGCAGGGGAGTGGAGCTGTCACACGTCTGTGCAGGGGGTTTGTAGTTTGTGAGGGTCTGAATCCCCTGCCACAGGCTCCTTGTGTCTCTGCTGTCGCTGAAACGATGGGCTATCCTCCTGGAGTACTGTCTCTTAGCCTTCCTGATGCTGCGTGACAGGTTGGCCCTTGCTGTCCTCAGGCCCACCTCATCTCCAGCTCTGAAGGCAGCGTTACGCGTCTTCAGAAGTCTGTAGACATTCCCTGTCAGCCACAGTTTTTGGTTGGGCCAGATGGTGATGGTCTTTGTGACTGTTACATCCTCAATGCAGTTGGTGATGTAAGAAGTAACAGTCTCTGAGTACTCCTGGAGGTCTACGGTGTTGTGGTAGGTTGCAGCCTGTTTAAACATGTCCCAGTCAGTGGTGTCGAAGCAGTCTTGAAGAGCCTCTGATGACCCTTCAGGCCAGACTTGAATTTGTTTCTGGATTGGTTTGGTGACTTTCACAAGTGCTCTGTATGCTTGCATTAGCATAACGGTGATATGATCTGAAGCACCAAGGTGCGGGAGGGGAAGGGCTTTATTGCTCAATATTGAAGGAATAAAATAACAGCATTCCATTTGGTGTGGAGATTGAATGTTTGTTATTCTGTGTTGCAGGTTCAGGCAGGATGAACGGCATTATTCCCAGGAGCAAAGCAAAAGGCACTGACATCTGTGCAACACGCAACTACTATTATATAATCCGCTCTGATCTCGGCTGCTATATGCAAACAAGTGATTTAAATAAAGGTTCAGAAATCTCTATTTTCAGACTGCACCCCTCCTGCCAAAATGGAGACCATTACGTTGCTGATGAAAATGGTTACTTTTACATAATCAAGGGTGATTCTTACCGCAGAGTTAGCAACTTGACGACAGACAGCGATGCTAAAGTTTACAAGCTTCATCCCAAATGCCTGGGTGGAGATCACTACCTCTCAGACCGTGGACATTTTTACATCATCTTCCAAGAAAAGGGCACTTACCGAAGAACAAAAGACATGAATCAAGACTTGGATGCTGTAAAATATCACCTGCATCCCAACTGCAGAAACGGTCTCTATTACTGGGGCAATCAATTCTTCAACGAATCAGTGCCACCCTCCCTTTTCGGTTATATAGCCATTTCTGTCATACTCTCTATTTCTCGCTTTACCTTATCCTTCCTCAAGCCAGTCTCAGAGTGGGCAGTTGAGTTCTGCGACCATTTTGAGCACAAAATTCTTGCTGATGGTGATATTAACGAAAGTTCAGTCTCTTCTGTTCATCCTGATGTTCTGAACTTCCTTCCTGGTGGGCTTTCAGTAACTAAAGGCCCAGCCTCTGGCATTTGGGAGAATATTAAAACTATAACTAATAACAGCGATACTCCAGTCACCTGGCAACAGAAAATCAAAATAAAGGTTGGATACAATAAGCAGAAGATGTCCCAGATCACACACAACTGGAATATATCCACGACTGCCTCGATTGAATCTGGTGAGCTTTCAAGGTTAATTGCGAAGTCTCAGCTCTCCCTTTCTGCAGAGTATGGAGTTTCACATGTCTGCACTGAAAACGAAAGCTGGAACGAAGAGACTGAAGTGGAAGAACAAATCTCATTTGAGCTAAAGCCGAAAGAATATTTATATCTGTGGCAGTACAAACTGTGTCTTGGTAAAGAATCGTTGTTGTTCTGCCGTGATTTAAAGATTACTAAAGATCCAAACCCTCCAACTGAAATCCCGCTGACACCCGCTCAATCATGAAAACATATCAGGATCAGCAATAAACTGCTCAAGCAATTATTCATATAGCAGCATGCAAACAATAACACGTTCATCTCATAATACATTCATCTCTATTTGATGTGTGTGCTTTAACGTAAGATGATGCATTAGGAATATGCTTAATCTCAATGAAATTCAAGTACTTGATTTTTAAAAACTACCCATGTTGAATAACCAGGAAAATAGCGGAAGTGACGCATTTCACAGATTAGAATCCATGAACGGCATTATTAGACCGTTTTCAAAGGCTGTACAATGTTTTTATTTGAATACGTTTTTTAATGTATTTTAATTCATTTTAAAGGCTATTGTCCACCTTGGGTCTATTTTTATTTCCGGAGAAAAGAAGAGCTCAAACACAGCTCCTTCAATTATAATCAAGAACCGGAAGTATCCAGTTTCATAACATGGCTGTTTCGAACTGTTAGGGTAGTGCAGGGGTCGGCAACTTTTAATGTTGAGCCATATTTAACAAAAAAAATTTTTTTCAAATATGTTCGGAGCCACAATCTATGGGGGGTGGGGTGCGGAGCGAGGTGCGGGGGGTGCGACACTCCTTTCCTATAAGGGCTGATTTGGGGTATAGCAATGTGCCAGGTGTGTTGGTCAGAACACGACAGAGAAGGAAGAAATTGTCTCAAAGTGATTTATTCGATTAAACAGGTCAAAGAGGGGAGCCAACCATTAATATGAGCTTCAATAATGTCCGGTAATGCTGAAGGAGATTGAGATGTGGGAGCACAAGAAGCACATGTGATCAAAGATCTCAGTAATGTCCTTGCTCAAATGGATGAGCTTGGATGGAGGCTTGATGGAGACTTGGATGGAAGGGAGTGCAAAGGAGTGTGGTGTGTGTGTGGTTTTCCTGTAACAGATAAAACAAGATTCTAGTAACAGAATTACACACACACACATATATATATATATATATATATATATATATATTTATATATATATATATATATATATTTATATATATATACATATACACAAACTATTGGTTCAAACTACATGAACACGATTGTATTCATTAATTATTATTACTTTATCTGAACATAGCAGATCAATATGTAAACACAGAAAATGAAGCACAGCTAAATTAGCATCGGGCAATAACACTTCAATAACTGCGTCATAACAAAGGTGAGTATGTGCATAAGCAAACATAGTGGTAATTGTGAACTCACTCTTATAAGACGCACAAAACACACAATATTCACTCGTTCCGAGGCTGTTAACCAAGTATTTGGCTTTTCTCCAGCACTCATGTATAATGGATGGTTTTCCCATAATCGTAAATACCCATGACGCACCGCGGCGGCGGACATGGTGTACGGCAAGAACAGCGTGCAATTCAATATTTGTGAAGCGCAAACAATCGATAATGTCAACAATGGACACGAAAATTATATCGCCAGAGGCAGTCCAGTCAAAAGTGCTGTACAGAGATTCTCTGGACACAATTACCAAGGCAAGATACTTAGACAAGATGAAAATAATTGAATTTAAAGACCCGTATGAAATCAACAAAGCTGAATGAGCTTTAAAGTGTCGTGCAGAGATTCTCCTCTTTGCAGTCGAGGCCGCAGTGAAGATCAGAAACACCAAAACAGTGACACAAGAAAAGGCATACTGGCTTTTACCATCATCAATATCAAAGGTATGTTTCAGCATAACTACTTACCATTTTATTAGATATACACAATGTATTAAATAATGGGAAAAAAATTATTTCATTTTGCATGACTGTTCTGTAGTTATTACATTTTTTATAGTGCTTACAAAATGCATGTACTGTATTTATATTTCTGCTGTTAACACATCTATTTGTATTAAGCTGGAGAGCTTGATGAATTGGAGTTCAACAAGCTAAATACAATTGTTGATGTTTTAATTTTTCAGGTTAACTACAAAACAGTGCAAGAAATAGACTTTACATCGGCAAAAACAAAGAAAAAGCTACTTGATCAAGCAACTTGGATTGCTTTCAAGAAACACATTGACATTCTAATCAGTTCTTGTTTTCCCTGGGAATCAAACCCATGATCTTGTAGACATATTTCATGAATCTTTTATTACAAATGATTTATATGCATTGTTTACACTTAATAAAACAGACTTTAAATGTGTGAACAATGAGTGATTGTCCTCTGCTGTTTTTTCTGCTGGTTCAAGAAAGAACTGAACTTTTTCAACATGTTCATTAACAATGGGAACATTTTCATCAATGTCTGGATTGGTAACTGATGTTTGAAGAGCCAAAAGTGCTTCTGCAGTTTTCAGTTGTATCTTCTTCCTTTCATCCCTCTGTTTGGATCTTTCATAACGTTTCTTCAGACAAATTAGCTGAGGTCTCCTTTTCGACAGATCCTATTTTTAAAGATGGTTCCCAATTAGGATTTGTCTTGTCATATAGTTCTGCTTTTTCACCTAGAAATATATAAATATAATATAAGTATACACAAATTAAAGAAAAGAGATTTAAATACATGTACTATATTAATATTAAGATGAAAAATGAAATGTGAATTATACAATGACTACAACAAAAGTACAACATTTACTTGCTAGGGCACAATAATCAATATTATTACATATGTACATGTATATATTACAGCATACTAGTACATGTAGTAAACACATTCTGACATGTATATGTACTGGAATTCTGTGCATTTACACATACGTGTACCATTCATGGCATTCATGCACATTGTACAGCTTTCAATTTAGTCTTTAAAACATTTCAGATTTGAGAAATTTGAGATTTAAATGCATATTTTGTAGTTACTATTTTTCCTCTTTTCCAAAACATCAAATAATGAATAAATAGTCAATATTTGTTTTCTTTTGGAAGTTTTTTGGAACAGCTAGGCAATCATGTCTGTCATGCACATTTACATTTATTTAGAAGTAAAAATCGAAATACTTGCCCGAAATAAAATGTTCAGAGCAGACTTTGTACTGTCCTTTCCTTGGATCAGGGTTGAAATCAACACAGTTGATAGCCACAGCATCCTTCTCTCTTTCGAAATGTCCTGCGTCTGCTTCCCTTGGTGATAGATAACTTTTGGTATGTCAAAAAACCTGATCTTACGCTCTTCATTGCCAGATCGGTCGGTACAACCTCACACAACACAGGTATTTACCATTATTTACGTTTTTTTGTGTATTTAATCCGATTTGATTTTAAAATGACCGGTATTGGCTTTCATTACCTTTTGATCGATACGTCTTCTGCCGGTCATCATGGCGGACGGAGGTATTGTGGGCGGTAACGTGACGTCATCGGAAAACCATCCATAGTTAACTGATATTTGCCGCGGTGGGTGATATATGATTCACTCTGAACTGAACTGCTTCACTTTCTGAACTAATGCGCGTCGTAGTTTCAGAATAAAAGTCCCCTGAAACAGTCAGCGCAACAGCGCTCTTATTCCTCTCATATGGCCTTTTTCACAGCGGGAGCGCTGCTACAACTTACGTGCAGGGGAGGAAAGAGCCGCAGCACAGGGGTGAAAGAGCCGCATGCGGCTCCGGAGCCGCGGGTTGCCGACCCCTGGGGTAGTGGAAGGGGATGAGGTGAGTTTCTCAATAGTGCAAGAGAATACGGATTTTATTAACAAAAACCAACAAAAAACAAGACTGGACTGACTGGACACGAACAAGACTAGACTGAGAACAAGAATGCACAACCATAAAATGACGACGAAACAGTACAAGACAGCAAACTCGAAGGGATTAAATAGACACAGGAGGAAGGGTAATTGAACGGAAAACAGCTGGGCTCTTATTTACAAAAATAAAACAAAATTCAAACATAAAGTACCCCGAGAGGGAAAAACACAGGTAGTCAAGACTAGACCAAACACATGAAACAACAAGACTCAAATAATGACAATGACGCAACGCAGAACAGCAAACTTGAAGGGATTAAATAGATGCAGGAGGGAGTATATTGACCAGGAAACAGCTTGGACAAATCATAGTTAAACAGGAGAACAAGGTGGGAGGGGTTCACAATGATAAGACACGAACACGCAGCCAATGCGAACGCGCATCTCCACATGTTCACATGAAACAAGAGACTATTTGCAGCTGGTGAAAACCAAACAGCGAGCGACACGAAAACACAACATGAAAACACTTGGCTGATGTAAACACGAACCACGTGCTCCAACACTGCACAAAGACACGAGACAACCCAGTTCAAGCAGAGCTCGAAACTGCGCCCACTCACAAAACATAGAACGCACAAGAACGAGCGATCACTCGTCCCACACTCTCACGACAAGGACGAACACACAGGTTATGAATGTCCGAACCCCGACACAAAACCTAAACTGAACAAGACCAGTCTCGGGATCGGACATCATAACACACACAAGACGTTACACAGACAAGAGCGTGCGCGACACAAACACTCGAAGACACACGCAAACACAAAACACTAGACATTACAGTAGTGTCAGAGCTCTTCCACAACACCGAGAAATGACTAGACCGAATGTGGCAGAACCCTGACACTCAATGCCAAAAGTGCAGTCTTTGGCAAACCAACTTTTTCGTTAAGAAAAATCTTTAGGTTGCTTGGAGATACTGCATGTTGTCCATCACTACTTGTTAGTATTGTCAGCTCATTGTATCATTGTGTGTTTGTTTTATTTTATTGTTATATTTTTTAAGTTTTAAAATTTGTATAGTTAATAGTTCTGACCCTGTTAAATTTCCACAGTATACTGTAATTTCATTATTATTGTGAAATTGAGGTCAAAGAGAATGTTGTTCTTTGTTACATGTACATGCTAAATATATATTAACCTTTGTAAAAAAAAAGTCTAATGTTTAAATTGGGGGCTACAGAGTTCTGCAATTGTTGTAGCACTAGTCAATGCGATTGTAACCAATTATAGCATAGTGTTGTCACAGTCACGGCATGTCTTTCACATCCGGGTGCCTTCTGTGTATCTCCGATCCCTTCCCACACCTGTCTCGTTAATCAGTTATCCTGTTAGTCTCGTCAGCTGCTTCCCATTTCCTCATGTAGAAATACCCTCTCGTATTCCCTAATCTTTTTCGTTCTTTGAAATGAGGTTCATTGAAGTTTTATGTGGCTTTATTTTATGTTACTCCATGTTTGCACAAAAGAGTGCCGTTTCATTTATATTCAAAGTCTTTTGTTTTTCGTTTTGTAATAAAAGAGAGTTTCAGTTTGAAACAGTCTGTCATCCTCGTCTTCTGTTTACACTCCACGCAAGAGCGTAACTGAAATTTGGTTTACTAAAGACATTCAGTATGTTTTCAGCTTGGTATGTTTGCACAAAGCTTAATCAAAAACAAGATCTTCATAATTGTAATTTGTAAATTTATCATTTCAGTTTAATTTCTATGTTGATTTAATGTAAATATGTAAGTGAACTTGTTTAAGTGCATTATATAAGCACCAATTGAGGGAACGAGTTTATTCAATCAGTTTAGTTCAGTGAACTTAATAGGGTTTCAGTGTCGATTGAAGAGGTAATTTACAGACCAGATTTTTGTCCTGTGGTCCATGAGCAATGTTGGTCTGTTATCTTCTTCCTTTTACTTGCCATAATTCAACGCATGATCTTACTTTAGACTTTAAATAAAAGCGGTCATATGTTATCAGTCTACTCTGGTGTGCCAGGACTCAACATCTGACATTCTGTGATAGCAATGACTAGAATTGCACTTATAAGATTATACGGTTTTACTTTCTATCTTCTAGTTCAGTTTTATCAGTGAGGAAACACACAGTGTTAGTAGAATATAAATATGTAGAATAGCCGATGACACTAGCAGAAACAACGCCCTTTGACCCCAACGATTCTGGAGGGTGTTGAAGACAAATGTTTATATATGTTAAATGTTTATTTGTATTTAAAGAGATTTTTAAGAGTTAATTTCTTGTAGCTCTGTATAATTTTACTTCTATTCCTGCAAAGTTTCAGTTTCAGTTAAATTCCTAGTAAATGTAAAGTAAAAATGTCAACGGGTGAAAACACTGCAGATGTAAGCTAGTTTTACAACTCCCCCAAATACTGTATTTCACATTTTTAAAAAGGATAATCTTGCTTTAAAGTCTGAATAAAAATGGTTACATTTACAATGATTCGTGCTAAATGATTTCCTTCATAGCGTTTTTTAACTTCCAAGTGGAATTGGTCTTAATTTTAAAGTTCCAGGTATGATACAAACATGTGATATAAGGAACCAGATGAAGCTTCTTACCAGACAAATAAAAGAATATGGATGTCAGTTTCACTTGTACGGTAAGTACGTTTCAACGTGTGTTATACAACTTTCTTACGCTAGTATGATGGTTCCTTTACCAATGCTTTAGATGCATCACAATCACGATTTTTCAGCATGATGTGAAAGAGTTTTATCAACTGTTTATTACCATTTTCTATATATTTTAAATAAATTATATATATATATATATATATATATATATATATATATATATATATATATATATATATATATATATATATATATATATATATGTATGTATCTCTGTGTGTGTGTGTGTGTGTGTGTGTGTGTGTGTGTGTGTGTGTGTCTTTTCATCTGTTTTTCCAAAATGTTACTCCTGATGGTCGTTACTATAAATTTAGTTGATTTAAAAACAATTAAACAACAATTAAATCACATTTTTAAACTAGCAGTGCGTAATACAGACATTGTTAAACTTAAATATTCAATTTACATTGAATTACATTAAATAAATAATATAGCTATATATTCTTGGTTGAACAGAATCATATTTCTAGTCTGCTTTTGGCCTAGACATGGGGATACAGAAGTAAAAGAGTTATTTTTGGACATACAATTCCCTTTTCCACCAGTAGGGGCGAAAAGAGAGGTTATTAAAGGTCACTGTCCCCCTCGACTGAATGCCACTGGTCTCATGTCACACACTCAAAATATAGCAGAACACTTGCACTTTTCTCCCGGTCTCTTACTAACAGTAAGTAGACAGTACAGTAAGTAGACTGCACAGAGTAACTCACATTCAGACGCTTTTCACGGCGAAAAGGAATGACGAAAAAGAAGCTTGTGAAACTTTATTTCATATTTGGTTTTTGTGAAAACGCTGTTAAGATTTTAGTTGTGCGAGTCGTTTTGGAGTTATTGCCATTTATCACCGGATGTGTGACGGACATCTAAAACGAAACTAACTGAACCCCAAATAACTCGCAGCACCGGTGCGGATCGAGTCACAGTTCTGTGTCCTTGTGAAAAGGTAAGGAGGATTTTCGCTGTTCTCTGTGATTTCATTTCTTTAATCATATTGGCCATCCATGCTAGTGAAAGGAATATATTGTTTATTGTTGTATATGTGTGGTTATTTTTGATGGATGGTTCATAGTTGAACGCATTGTGGTAATGAGAATTTCAATAGAAAATGCAGTGAAATAGAAAAAAATTATTAATTCTTGTTTTAAACTTATGATATTTTTAAACTTGGTAATATATTCAATTTAAAATTGAATGAACAGAATCATATTTCTATTTTGTTTTTGGTCTAGACATGGGGACAAAGAAGTAATAATCCAAGTATATTTAAGATGTAAACCCTGATGTAAAAACTAAAGGACCATTTTAATAAACTGTTATTTTTGATGGATGGTTCATAGCTGAACGCACTGTAGTAAAGATGCAGTAAAATAGAAAAATTATTAATTCCTTTTTAAACTTAAAGACTGTATTATATGGAAGCCCGTTGAGATTTTTTTATTTAAGTTATAATAATGAAAAACTATCCCGTAATGATGACTTAGCATCTCGAAATAATGAGAAACTTTTTTTTGAAACGACGAGAAACTTTCTCAAAACGACGAGAAACTTTCTCGAAATAATGAGAAACTTTCTTGTAATATTAACTTAGTATCTCGAAGTAATGAGAAACTTTAATGATGAAATATAATAATGATTTAGATAGATAGATAGTTTATTGTCATTTCACATGCACAAGTACAGTATAACGAAATTAAACTTGGAGCAAGTCTCCGAGCCGCAGCCTGTGCAGGCGCCGCCATACTTTTTTTTTCTCCAGAGATTACAGTATGCAGTTTAGCAAGCGTTACATAGCAACAGACATGACATACACAGTACATGTGGTCACATGATGGGATTTTTTGCATGGATTGGGAGGAGGAGATAGATAAGGACAGGCAGACGGATGGATGGGGGCGAGGGTGGGGACGGGTTTGTATGGTATGAGAGAGTCTGAGATTGTGTTGAGAATGTGTGAGTGTAGCCAAAGCTACAGATGTTTTCAAGATCAGTTTCTATGGTTTTGTCCTTGAAAGGAGATAAGAGTGCACAGGAGATAGCAGACCTGGCTGACAGGCTGAGTTCCCAAAATAAACTGACCGAGAGATAGGAAAATACAATTTTTAATCCATTTTGATGATCTTCGGTAATTTGTCTGGATCATAATCAATCAATCAATCAGTTCTGGCCCTCAGCACTCACTCACAACCGGTTGATGCAGTTCCCGAGACATTTCGTCTAGCCTCACGGCCAGAGCGGTTACAGTCCGTAAAAGTTCACCGACCTGACCACCGATGGAGCCCACTCTTCCCTGCGTGTCCAGAGTCCGGACTGTGATGTTACGGTTCAGTTCCTCAATCTGTATCACTCTCTGATCTAGTTCCTTCAAACGGTCACCCACAACACCGACGCGTTCCTTAATTTCCACAGACAGCGGCTGGGTGAATTTGCTTGCAGCTGTCTTACCAATCTTTCGATGGATCAGGGCAATCCCAAAGCCAAAGAATAGGATCCCCGCCATCAATAATCCAATCATGTATAGATCTTCCGCATCTTCCACGGACAGAGCCTCCAGGCACAGGACTTGCCAGTTTTTCCATGAGTCCATCACGTACCCCGAAGCAAACATCCCGTCTGGGCATGTGGGTTCTCCCGGGCCAACCCTCCTTTGTGAGAAAATCTTGTCGATCGCGCTGATAGACCAGTTAATCAATTCCATTTCAGTATTTTCAGGAGTCCAGCAAGCAGCAGGTCAGTAAAAAAAGACAAGAATACCAGAGCGCTAGAGCAGGTTGGGAGCAGAGAGAAACGCGTCTGCACTGTATGAGAGCCTGACTTCCTGTTTAGTATCTTGAAATAAGGAGACTCTTTCTCGAAATAACAAGAAACTGTCTTGAAATAAGGAGAAACTTTCTCAAAATGACTCAACTTCTCTTACTTGTATGCATGCGCAGAACAGCAGTGCACATGGGAGCGGCGCTCTAGCGACACCCACTGGTCAAAGCGTGTAAATACGAGATCACAGCAAACATTCTGTAAAACAGCTGTTTTAGATATAGTCAGTGTAATATATAAAGTGCAATCTATAGTAACATCAATTATAAACTATCAGTATATTTTCCACACTTTTCCATGCGCATAGAAAGGTATGGAAGAGGGACAGAAGAAAGGCTGTTACCGAGGAAATGAAGAGCCACTGAAAACATGCATGGATTACAGAACTATCGGATTAATGCTGGATTTAGACATATATTTGTTTAGTTTTAGTGTAACGGCTTCATAAAATGCATGTCACGAACTTGACCACGCCCCTCGCACCAAACTCACTCACTCCTCCCACATGCTCCCAGTCACCTGAGTACTAATCACCTGCACTTGTCCCACATCACCAGTCACTATATTACCTTCCCTCTCTGTGCAGTCAGCGTCTGGTCTTGTCGCTGACAACCTAGACTTGCTACCAAGTTCTCCAAGAGAATATCGCTCCCTGTTTTCCTTCCAGGCGACTCAGTGTGTTTCCTCCCATGATCTGCCTGCCCGCCTGGATTCTACTATTCCGTTCTACTCAGATAAGACTGTCTCCAGTATCTGCTTTTGCTGTCTTCATTGCCATTCCCTCCGTTTGTTGTTTACTCATCTCTGTGTCCAACCATCTATCACAAGGGTCACCAACACAGTGCCTGCAGGCACTAGGTCGCCCGCAAGGACCACATGAGATGCACGTTCCCTTTCAAGAGCGGAAACAAGACATTGCATTTAAATGCATTTGGAAAAGTGTTTAATCCCGCCGTGAGAGAGACGCAGATCAGCCTGAGAACACAGGGAATCATACACCAATCACAGTGAAGAGCCACACAGCCCAGCCAATGGCAACGCCACTACATGTGCTCAATACTGATAGTTGCAGATAAACCAATGTGCATATTTATAAAGCCTGAAAAATAGCAAGCTTCACTAAATACAGGGCAGACATGGTGCAACGTTGTGCATGATTTGAGAACAATTGTTAGTGGCTAGTGAAAATGTTGTAGAAGTGATCATATATAATTAAAGGTAAATTGAGCAAATTTGTTATTTCAGAAGTGTGTATCAAACTGGTAGCCCTTCGCATTAATCGGTACCCAAGAAGTAGCCCTCAGTTTAAAAAAGGTTGGTGACCCCTGATCTATCATGACAGAAGACTAGACATAGTAGGCCGAAGCAGAGGCTGGGGAAACATCGAACCCGGAGGTCAACCCGTTTGTTGAACTAGCCCAAGCCGTTCACCATGTACTTCACCAGAGCACCGATCTGCCAGTCTCATGGCCCATGCTGGCGACGTCGAGGAATGCAATGCCTTTTTACTTCAGTGCAGTCTCTACTTCGAAATGCAAGCACGATTTTGAATCAGATCGAGCTAAAATAGCCTTCCTCATATCTCTGTTAACCAGACGCATTCGTCAGTGGGCTCAGGCAATCTGGCAGGCCAACGGACCCGTAACACAATCACTGCAAGCTTTCGTCAATCACTTCAAGGAAGTTTTTGGTCAAGCCACCAGTTCCATGTCAACACACGATCAGCTCATCAGACGTCAAGATTACGTCAAGGTAATCAATCAGTTCAAGATTACACATTTCAATTCTGCACTTTAGCTGCGACAAGCAGGTGGAACGAGACTGCACTGTTGTCTGTTTATCGTCAAGGTCTAGATCCCAGAATAAATTTGCATCTTTCCATTTATGACGATAACTATGGTCTAGAATGGTTCATTCAACAATCTTGTTATCACAAAACCTCACTGCATGTTCCAACAATAACACAGTTATGCATTCCCCGAATGTACAGAGGTACATTCGACCATCCACCTCCCCTGTCACATTGAGTTCATTTTCGTGGGCAAGAAGGATGGAGGCTTGAGGCCCTGCATAGATTACCATCATTTGAATTCCTTTGAAGTACTGCTACCCGCTGCCCCTGGTCCCTGCCACTCTGGAGGTGCTGCCGGTAGCTCGCATCTTCACTAAGCTGGCCCTGTGCAGCGCGTACAACTTGATCCATATCCGCAAGGGTAATGAATGGAAAACAGCCTTTGTAACTCCACTCCATACGAATATCTGGTCATGCCTTTCGGATTAGCCAATGCTCCAGCAGTCTTTCAAGGTTTTATGAATGAGATCCTCAGAGAATTCATCCATCACTTCGTCATCGTCTACATCGTCGACATACTGATCTACTCCCAGAACATTACTGAACATCATTACCATGTTGCACAGGTCTTAACCAAGCTCCATGAAAACCACCTCTATCTGAAATTAGAAAAATGTGAGTTCCACCGCAGCAGCATCCATTTCCTTGGATATGTCATCGACCAGAGTGGCGTCAAGATGGACCAGGGGAAAGTTAAAGCACTGCAGGACTGGCCATAACCCACATCCGTAAAGAAACTTCAACATTTCCTAGGCTTTTCTAATTGCTATAGACATTTCTTACAAGGTTTCAGTAGCATCAGTCCACCTCTCACCACTCTGCTTCAACACGGGCCCAAGTCTCTGTCCTGGACATCTGAAGCTAATCATGCCTTCCAAGCCCTCAATCCTCGACAGGCTCGGTGGGCGCTCTTCCTCACCAGGTTTGACTTCACCGTGACCTACAGACCTGGTGATAAAAAAGGCAGATACTCTATCCAGACAGTTCCTCTCAGACAGCAGTTCTCAGCAACCTGAAACTGTCCTCCCTCCAGCCATTGTCGTAATGTCCAACTGTAATTCAATGGACAATTGACCACCAGATCGCCAAGGCAACTCTTGAAGAGCCAGCTCCACTGGGGGGTCCTGAGGGACAGATTTTCGTACCATCCAGTCTCCGATTGTCCCTCATGGATCAAGCTCACACCTCTCCGGGCTCTGGACACCCAGGCAGTCAGCAAACCCTCTCGCTCCTACAAGAACGATATTGTGGCCCAGGATGGATCGTAATATCTCCCATTACATCAGAGGATGCTCAATCTGTGCCACCACCAAGTCACCCTGTCATCTTCCGGAAGGTAAATTGCATCCCTTGCCCTTACCACGACACCCCTGGTTCACACCTCGCCATTGATTTCATGACCGATCTACCACCCTCAGAAGGAAACACCTGCATTCTAGTGGTGGTAGATCGGTTCTCTAAGGCTTGTAAGTTAATTCCTCAAAGGTTTACCCACAGCTCAGGAGACAGCAGAGACTCTCTTCCACCAAGTCTTCCATCACTTGGGTATTCCTGAAGACATCATCTCCGACCATGGTCCCCAGTTTAAATCAAGAGTTTGGAGGTCATTCTTTCATCTGCTCGGTGTCACCGTCAGCCTAAGTTCCGGTTATCATCCCCAGTCAAACGGCCAGACTGAGCGGAAGATCCACGAGGTTGGGAGATTTCTGAGATCCTACTGTGGTCACCAGCAAGACAGTGTGTAGAACATGTACAAAGCTCCTTAAGACAAGAATCCACACACCTCACACCCTTTCAATGCATCCTTGGTTATCAACAGGTGAGCACAAGAATGTTCCAGCTGTCCACCAATGGTTTCAAGAGAGCGAGAGGTTATGGGACTATGTCCACCTGCAGAGGGCAGTCCGTAGGCAGAAGAACCAAGCTGATCGTTTATGTCTCCCCATGCCACAGTACCACACCGGTCAACTAGACTGGTTGTCTACAAGGGACATACGCCTACGGCTGCCCAGTTGCAAACTGAGTCCCCACTTCATAGTTCCATTTAAAATTGAGAGGCAGATTAATGACGTCACCTACTGTCTCCACTTACCGGCACAGTATCGCATCTCACCCTCATTTCATGTATCACTGCTCAAACCATACACTGAATCTCTTCTCCCTTCCTCCACAAAGTCTGCTGCTGCTCCTCCAGTGGACCCGACGGATAAGGTCTCCTCCTGTATAAGGTCTCCTCCATCCTCAACGGGCCGGCTTGCTGCAATATCTAGTGGACTAGGAAGGATTTGGCCCCGAGGAATGGTCATAGATCGCCCGTGATGACATTCTGCAGGCCTCGATGAATTATTCCAGGGTCACTCGCCCTGCAGGACTAGTGACCCTAAAAACTTACTCGCCCTTCACATAAAGCACTTGCTTTGCATTTTAACAGACAAAAATAGTTAATAAAGTAAAAAACACATGATATACTGCAAAACCAAATATTTATTGGTTGAATGCAACAAGAACCCAGAAACAATATATTTAATCTGATAGTGACAAGTCCACATTCTGAGGTTTCTTAGCTCGTGGTACTGTAAGCTTGTGCCCTGATGTGTGTCTTGTGCCCTTGGCACTGTCCAACCATTTTTGGATACATCAACGTGGCTGAAAGTCCTTAAGTGCTGGGCCATCGCAATTTATGAATTGTAGATTCAGCAAGTGGTATTATAATTAGGCATAGAATGCGTAAGTTTCCGATGTACTAAGATGAGAAATTTTGATTTCGCTGGTGCATAATACGAAACTAGCATTATTTTAAAGTGACGTGTAGTATAATGACTGTGGGTCTTGTAAAATATAAGGTTTAAAAGACTGATTATATGGGTAGGATAAAGTATACAGCGGGAACTGAGTGGGTTGCAGTACCGGAGTACACCAGTAGGGGGCGGTGAAATCGCACGGTGTTGGTTGGGGACCTGAACTCCCGCTGAATCTCGTGGGAGTTCAAGCACGAGAATTCGCGTGAGTGATGGTAACCACAAGAGCCGCTGCTAACGCTTTTATTTCATGTGTTACAGGTAAACTGGTGGAAAAGCTGTCCGATTAGAGTGTAAATGTATATAGAGTATGTGTGTGTGTATTTCCTGAGTTGTTAAATTTTGCGGGAAGCAGGTTTATATATAGGTTGAAGAGTTTGCACGTATGTTAAAAGCAGTTTATGTGATAATACGAATGTGTATGGAGAATAGAGTGTAGTTGCTGGTATAAGAGGTTAATGCTGAGTTATGAGAGATTTGGATGTTTGCTAGTGTAACGTTGAATGCATTACTGAATCTCGTGAGAGTTCAAGCACGAGAATACGCGTGAGTGATGGTAACCACGAGAGCCGCTGCTAACGCTGTTATTTCATGTGTTACAGAATAAACACATTAAATGTGCAACCCCCTGTGTGAATGCTTTAATCCCACTGGGAAGTGTTACACATGCAGAAAAAGGATTTTGTATTAGTGTTATCTTATTGCGTAAATAAAGCAAATGTTTTACAGTAAATACTACATTCGTGATTCGTGGTTCAAACTTTAGTACTGAATCGTATATCTGATCGCTACTAGCCCGTCGTCGATTTTCTGCTTTTGTTTGGCAAATTTTACGAGTGTTATGCGGACTGAAGTTTTTTCTATGTAGTAACAGTTAAATGATTAGAAAAACTGTATTGGAATCTGAAGAATATAACTCGCCCGATAGGGCGAGTTTTATCAAATTTTTAGAAGTGGATTTGTCGAAGCCTGATTCTGGACCCCGAACTCCTTGCCAAATTCCACGCCAACAATCCCAATAGACCAGCTGTCACGGTTCTGTCTCTGTTTCCAGTGTTATTAGTGTTCTAGTGGACAGAACCGTGGCACTGCTCTCTCTCCTGTGTGTGTGTCTCATTAGTGTCTGCCCCGCCTCCTTGTTTCCCTTAATCATCCCAGCTGTGTCTCATCACTACCTTCCTCATGTGTTCCCTATAAATATCCTGGTGTGTTTGCTGTCGTTTGTAGTGTCGTTGTCATTCTATGGAGATGTTCCCTGAGACCCTTCCGTGTTCCTTGCCCTCTGGTTTGCTTTATGTTTCTTGAGTTTGTCGTTATTATGTTTAGTCTAGGTTTTTCCCCCTCGTGGGTTTTTCATTTCGTGTGTTATGTTTCTTGTTTATAATAAATCCCTCACCGTTTCCCCTGCATTTGAGTCCTCCCTTTAATCGCCCCGTGACACCAGCACCTCGGGGTAGAGGCCGGCTCCATCGTCGTCCACTGCGGTCCTCAGGAGCTTCCCGTGGCGTGGGGGGTACTGTCACAGAGTCGACCACGTCCCTCGCACCAGACTCACTCACTCCTCCCACATGCTCCCAGTCACCTGAGTACTAATCACCTGCACCTGTCCCACATCACCATTCACTATATTACCTTCCCTCTCCGTGCAGTCAGTGTCTGGTCTTGTCGCTGACAACCTAGACTTGCTACCAAGTTCTCCAAGAGAATATCGCTCCCTGTTTTCCTTCCAGGCGACTCAGTGTGTTTCCTCCCGTGATCTGCCTGCCCGCCTGGGTTCTACTACAGTAATACCTCGATTTACGAGTTTAATTCGTTCCAAGAGCGAGCTCGTAAACCAAAATGCTCCTACACCAAAACAATTGTCTCCATAAGAATGCACTAAAAATCAATTAATTCGTTCCACATTACCACAAATGCCCATTTTAAATATTTTATTCTGTTTTACCCTATTAATTGCAGTTAAAATTGTAACCATTAAGATCTCATATAAATACTAATTAATAATTGACAATTAAACTCTAAAAATACTTGACAATTTACTGTAATGCACTTCAGGTTTGAGCAGGGTGCGTGGAGGAGATGAGAGGAGGAAGGAGGGGGGAGCGGGGAAACCAAGGATTCAAGAGCAAATTAGTTAATTTACTATAATAGTGCAGAAAACAAACGAAGTGATAACCCAGAGTGAAAGTCGTGGAACATGGGAGCCGCGAACGAACGAACCCGCGGGAGCCGCGAACGAAACCTGGGAGAAAGGCAGATGATATGAGAATCAGGTGTTCAGTGACCACACACACACACTCTAGAAACTAGGAGACAATGAATTCATGAACCGTGACAGTTACTGCTTAGAGGTACTGTACATGTATATTTGACTACGTGAACAATAGCATCACAATTAATTAATGTTAAGAATACGAGGTAAAAACCTCTGTAAATCACTTATAAAAGTATCACTGTGGTGAATGATGCAGCCAAACCGAGCAACGCTGAGAGAATGAAGGAGTTAAGGGGTGATAAAGGGGTTGGAACTGCATGACTGTGTTATGAGAGGCTGTGTTTAGGATATTTCCAGTAAAAATGAGTGCGACGATGCTGAGCGTTAGGACTTTTCCACACAAAAATGCACGTGGGTGAGGAAATTTTTTTATCGTACACCAATACAATGCTTGTACACCGATTTGCTCGTATACCAAGTCGGTCGTAAACCGAGGCATTACTGTATTCCGTTCTACTGAGATAAGACTGTCTCCAGTATCTGCTTTTCCTGTCTTCATTGCCATTCCCTCCGTTTGCTGTTCCGAGCCTGCCTAAATAAAACCTGTGTATATTCACGTCTTTGCCCGACCATCTATCATGACAGCATGGGTACATGTGATGATATTAACGTGTATTTCGTAGATGTGTCTTTGCTCTTTGATGTGCAGGTTAATCATAAATAGTCACAGAAAACATCTTTATGACTTGGGGCACATTTACAGACAGATTGGCAGTGGAATGGGGAACACGCAAGGTCTTCTTAGATCTGAGTTTTTTTAAAAGCTGTACTTCCTTTCAATTTAGCGTTGCACGTCTTTAAAACGAGTGCCGCATGCAACGCTCAACCTGCCTGTCTAGCGTGTGTTCATAGAAAAACAGTGGAAAAGCACATTCTGTGTGAACGGACTCTTATGAAAAACACAGCTTCACAGATGAAGCGTTCTGTAACAGACATGGAGATGTAGGTGATTTCTCTGTTTGAAATCCATGGATCACCACTCTGTGCTGCTGCTTGTTCATACACAAAAATACAAATTGGAATCCCAAAGTCCATGTCAAAGATCAAACGTGATAGTTCTGTAAAAAAGAAAAAAAACTCTTTTTAATCCTCAAGCTCAAAAGGTGTATTGTGATATAAAAGTGTTTCTTCTGCTAGATCAGGGGTCGGGAACCTATGGCTCGCGAGCCATATATGGCTCTTTTTATGGTTGCATATGGCTCTATCGCTCCGTTACTTCCACCCTCGGACAATAGGTAGATCGCGCCACTCCCTGCTCCGCTACTTCTGCCCTCGGACGACAGGTAGATTGCCGTTTCCTGGTCGACAGATAGATCGTTCCACAGAAGCACATGGCAGTGTGCAGCACCTGGAAGATGCAGCTTTCCTGTAGAGCGACTCTACATATGAGTATTCCAAGATATGAGCAAGCCTTCGGGCAGATTTTTGCTTCTATATAGGAGTAAATATTAGAGTACTGAGGCCGACGCCGACACTCGTTCACTTCATGTGTTCACTGACTTGTACGAGTCATCCGCGAATACGGTAGATATTTTTCTCTCTATTTTGTGCATTATTCTTCATAATAGCGACGAATTCTAAGAAAGTAAGTAGTAAGGATGGTAGTGAAAAGAAGAAACGCATGATGACAAAGGAAATGAAGCATGAAATTGTGGATAAATATGAGCGCGGTGCCGCGTGAGAGATCTAGCACGCACTTATGATCGCAGTACATCCACGATCTGTACCATCCTAAAGCAGAACGATGTTATCAAGAATGTAAATCCTTCCAAGGGCGTGAGGATTATATTGAAGTTGTGTTCGAATATAAATGATGAGATGGAGAGGCTTCTGTTGTTGTGGATAAAGGAGAAGCAGATGTCCCTCCACAGATATTTCGTCAAAAGGTCTGCGCCAAGTGAAAGTTAGGGTAATCAGGCGAAAAAAGGTAAGGAAAGTGATCAAAAGTAACAAATACAAATCGAAAAAAAATCAAAACAACAATATAAAATAGAAAAGTAAAAAAAAAAACGAAAGCTAAGTTCAGTTATGCTTAGTTCCTGCTATTCAAGAAAATTACAGTTTTTACTAAACGAAAAAAGCATGAAAAGTGATCAAATAAAGAATACAAATCGAAAAAAATTTAAAACAATGATATAAAATAGAAAAGTAAAAAAAAAAAAACACGAAAGCTAAGTTCAGTTATGCTTAGTTCCTGGTTCCTGCTATTGAAGAAAATTACAGTTCTTACTAAACGAAAAAAGCATGAAAAGTGATAAAAAATAAAGAATACAAATCGAAAAGAATTAAAACAATGATATAAAATAGAAAAGTATTAAAAAAAACGAAAGCTAAGTTCAGTTATGCTTAGTTCCTGCTATTCAAGAAAATCAACAGTTTTGCTGGTGTCTTTATCTCTCATCCTGACAAAGCTCAGGAAGTTTACAGTTTCAATCCATCTCACATCCTTTATACACATTATTTTGTTTTCTTTGTATTAATTTAAGTACTCAAAACCTGTGCTCGTTCAGCGGGGTAAAGTTAGTTTTGTTTTCGATATGTCACACATTCAACGATAAATGGCAATAACTCCAAAACGACTCGCACAAAAAAAATCTTAACAACCTTATCACAAAAAGGAAATATATTTTAATGTTTCACAAGCTTCCATTTCATTTTTTGGCTGTATATAACGAGCACTGAGCCGTAAAGCCCGTCTGAATGTGAGTTTCGCGGGAAAGCTTGCTCTTTGATGAGCTGTGCGTAAGGGACCGTGGGAAAAGTGCAAGTTCTTTTCGATTTCTGCTATAATTTAAGTGTGTGTAGACATGAGACCAGTGGCATTCATTAAAGTGACACAGTGGACAACGTTTAAACCTGTCTGTTCAAAAAGTGAATTGCATGTCCAAATTTACCTTTCTTTTACCAATAGCTTTCTCCATAAGAAAATTGCACTTTTCCCACGGTCCCTTAATCACATCTCGGCAAAGAGACGAGCTTTTCAGGTGAAACTCATATTCAGACGGGTTTTACGGCTCCTTGCTCATTATATCTAGCGGAAATAACGATAAAGAAGCTTGTGAAACATTAAGACATATGTATCCATAAGTATACATTGTTAAGATTTTTTTTTTGAGTGAGTCCTTTTAGAGTTATTGCCATTTTATGCTGAATGTGAGGAATATAAAAAACAAAACTAACTTCACCCCGCTTGCGCGTTCTGGGTGTTTGCTGTGTGAAAACATGGATTGATAAGGGAATATGCTCCAGGAAGCGCAGAGTGACAGGGAGTCAGATTTCAGGAGGTAAGCATATGGTATTACATAATGTTCTGTGATTGGTTTATCACTGTGTCAGTGTGAAATGGTCCGACAGTCAATCAAGCTGAGCGCTTATCAAAATCACCCAAAAACAATTTTATAGATTTTGGAACTCAGTCCACATACAAGGCGCACCGGACTATAAGGCGCGCGACCGATTTTTTTATTATTATTTTTTTATTTTATTTTTTTGGGGGGAACAAAACCACGTCTTTTGGGTGCGCCTTATAGTGCGGAAAATACAGTAAGTGTTTTGGTAATCAGTGAGCTCAATATTGAAGGAATAAAATAACAGGATTTCATTTGGTGTGGAGATTGAATGTTTGGCTTATTCTGTGTTGCAGGTTCAAGCAGGATGAACGGCATTATTCCCAGGAGCAAAGCAAAAGGCACTGACATCTGTGCAACACGCAACTACTATTATATAATCCGCTCTGATCTCGGCTGCTATATGCGGACAAGTTATTTAAATGAAGGTTCAGACATCTCTATTCTCAGTCTGCACCCTTCCTGCCAAAATGGAGACCATTACGTTGCTGATGAAAATGGTTACTTTTACATCATCAAGGGTGATTCTTACCGCAGAGTTAAAGACCTGACGACAGACAGCGATGCTAAAGTTTACAAGCTTCATCCCAACTGCCAGGGTGGAGATCACTACCTCTCACATGGCCCTAAATTTTGCATCATCTTCCAAGAAAAGGGAACTTATCGAATGACAACAGAAATGAGTTTAGACTTGCGTGCTGTTGAACAGGATCTGCTTCCCGACCGCAGAAACGAACTCTATTACTGGGGCAATGAAATCCTCAAGCAACCATCACTCTTACTCTCTTTTGTCAGCTTGTCCTTCCTCAAGCCAGTCTCAGAGTGGGGAGTTGAGTTCTGCGTCCGTTCAGAGACCTTTTTCACTACGAAACCTTCAGTTTCGTATGAATGGTACTGATGAACATCTTCGCTCGATACTGAGGATTTCTTCAGCTCAGAGCTTGAGCCCAGACATTGATGAACTAGCATCCAAGAAGAGATGCCAGGTATCTGGCTTGGGCTCATCAGATTAGACCAGTGTGCAATAATTAACGTTTTCTTTATGCACTTTTTCTTGCTACAAGGCATGGGCTTGAATAGTTGATTGATTTATTATAATTTTATTTGTAAAATTATTAGCCAGTGGAAAAAGTTTATTTTGGTATTTAAATCAGAAGGCTGCAAAATAGAAAAGAGGCATAACATTTTTATTTAAATTTTATTTATTTAATAAATGAATGCCATTGATGTGTTTTTTTATTTGAAATTCGATTTTGCATGTCTCCACTATTACATTATATATTGTATGGTTAAAAGCGATGCTTGTTCCATATTCAGTGTTAAAACAAAACTTGTTTGGGTCCATATTAAAAGGTTAATTTGTTCAATGTTGGCCCACGACTTTGTTCAGGTTTTACATTTTGGCCCACTGGGTATTTGAGTTTTACACCCCTGCCTTAGAGCTTCCGTGACTGAAAGTAGTGCCGTCTCGGTTGAATGGCCCTTCTTGAAGCCAGACTGGTTGATGTCCAACAGGTCATTCTGAGAGAGAATAGATGATGGCTGGTTAAAAAAACAACACACTGAAGAGTTTTGATATGAATGGTAAGAGAGAGACACGTCTGTAACTATCAACGAGTGATGCGTTTAATGTGGGTTTTTTGAGCAGTGGGGTTACCCGAGCCTGCTTGAATGCAGTGAGGAAGGATCCCGTGTGAAGGGATGTGTTGATGATGTGAGAGAGTGCTGGTAAGATTGTAGGAGAGATGGCTTGTAGAAGGTGTGAGGGGATTGGGTCTAAAGGGCAGGTGGTTGGGTGGCTGGAAAGGAGAAGTTTAGATACATCTACCTCGTTGAGAGGAGAGATGGTTGAGAGAGTGTTTCTGGTTGCAGAGGTCGGTATATGTTCATGTGTGTGAGGAGGTGAGAACTGACTGCTGATAGTTGCAGTTTTGTTAATAAAGAAATGGACAAAATCATTGGCAGTTAAAGAGGTAGAGGGTGGTGGTGGAGGGGGACAGAGGAGAGAGTTGAATGTTTTGAAAAAGTGCATGCATGTTAGAAGTGCTGTTGATCTTGGTGTGGAAGTGCAAAGAATACTTATAAGTACTGGCAAAAAAAATACATTTATACTTTGAACAATACACACGGATGTCTATAAAAGAGGAAATAGCAATCCATTCAATTATAAATTGACAATGTGTTTTACTCAGATACACATTAACTATAAACTTCACTCTGTTCTTCTCCCACTTCACTGACCACTTACCACTTAATTGATGTGTTGTAAATCCAACCGATCAGAATCTCTGAACTGCGGCGCAAACTAACATAGCGGCACCTGTCGCGCTTCACAGATCAACGAACATAATCATTATAAAGGTTTTTAAGCGACAAAACACATTCACTTCCACATATCTGAGAATCTGAATATCAGGTAGTTGATGACAGAGCCATTTGACAGATGACTACTTTGAATAAAAAAGAAAAAACTAAATAAATGTGATACATCTGTTATCCAGCGCTTTTTGTGACTACGGTATGTCATGTGACAAGCATGACGAGTCGCCATTGAAACAATAAGGCGAAAGTTCCAAAATGGGGGGGGCGCGCAAAATGTTTATTTCTTCCTGGGGGGGCGTGACAGAAAATAACTGAGAAGCACTGGGTAAGAAGGAAGAAGCACACGATAACCTGGAGAGAGCGGACAGATATTCTCTAGACAAGACGTTAGAGTAGAACATAAGTGTCAGTTGCAGTCACACTTTAAAATGTTCAAAGTACATGTTAAAACTATGTGTAGGAAATAGCAAACATAAATCATATTATGACATTTAAATGATAATTCTCATCTAAATTTTACACATGAATTGAACACTATTGCACATTTTGCTTCCACGTGTGTCTCTTGTCATTTTAAGGAAAATGTCATTGGGCATGACCTACATGGGAGGATGAGGAGAACAGGATAAACTCCAATATCACTTTATTAAATTCAAAACTTTAAATAGAAAACAAAGGCCACATCTTGTGCATCAAACTAAAAAGGAATATAACAAGATCCAACAGAAATATAGAGTATAGAATAAGAGCACATCAAACCTAAGCATTAGCATCAACACACAAAAACAGAGGAAAACATGAGGGCTTAAATACACAAGGAATGATGGAACACAGGAGACAAGACCAATGAGGGAAGTGATTGATGGGACAGGTGAAGTAAATGAAGACTGGAGACACGACAGGACTGGGACAGTAATCTTGGTATGTTTATGAAAGATGAAACAGATGACTTGTCTATTAACATTTATTATTCTTGGGAAATTATTGTTATTCTTTTTTTTTACAAAAAAATGAATTTCTGAAAACACAACAAACTTTTATGTTTGTCACAAGGAACTGTGTCATTACTTTCATTGTTAAATTTAATTAAGAAAATATATTAAAGCCCTAAAATTATGTACTTTGATAGAGGATCTTCTTTTAGTTTCCCTGCTGGCTGTTGCCGAGGCCCCGACACATCCATCAGTAACAGCGTTTGGACACTCAACACGTGTGTGGTTTGGGGAATAGCAAATAAAACACAGCCCATTTGCTCGACAATAATAGGAAGTAGAATGGTTAAATTCCCCACAAAGCTTACATACACCACCCCGTCCATTCCCTCTGTTCTTGGGCCTCGGTCAAAACGTTTTTTCTGTAGGTCTTGCTGAACCACCTGGTACCCTGTCTAACACATGTTCAAGTCGTGTAATGAAGTGGTCTAAAGATTCAACAGAACTGCTCACCAAAGACTGCTGAACATGAGGAGCATTAACTTTTGCTTCCACCATCACATTATTGCTAACCTCACCATGTACAGAAGGTAAAGTTTGCACAGTATTCTCTCGTTTCTGAGCGAAGCATGACAGCTGATTACGGGCATATATCTAATGTCTCTTTGAAATTCATCCAGCCTTTCTTGCACTTCAGCAGCTGTCCAGTGCTGCTGAGGTTTACATCTGAAAATAAGCTGCAGTTGGGGATCTGGGCAATGCCTAACAAACATGACCGTCACCTCCTGAGATGGATTATCAAGTGTCTTTCCTTGTCGTTTCAGACAGTCCTCAGCTACATCAATTGCTCTGTTTAGTCTAATCCAATAGTCATAAGGGTTTTCCCCCTTTATGGGCAAAGTGGCATAAAAATCAGCCAACAACATAGCAGAGTACACCGTTTCACCAAAATGTTATTTCAAGACGGTTGTTTCAAATATGGGTCTGGGGCCATTACTCAGGTCAGTTTCGGCGTAGTTGTGTAGTGCTATTTTAACAACATCACGTGCCCTCCACATTAATCGACTCAGGACTTCCTCAGCCTGATATTCTTGGTTGTACTCACATCTACTAATCTACACACTGATAGATTGACCTATTTGCTTTACAACAGTGGTCAACATATCCATAAACATACTTCAATTTTCAGATGATGTTCTTAAACCATTCACTTCTGTCCTATTATCTTCTGGCTGATCAATTGGATTGTTTTCTCCACAATTCTGATAGGCAAACTGTGGAGTGGAAGTTAATGGGTAAGCAGAAAACCCTCTACCCACAGAAAATGCCATGTCAGTCTGATGATACACCCCTCTCCCTCTACCCATGCCAGGTGTATTAAACTTCTTCATGCCTTCTTAATCTATTGAACCCCAAATTAAACAACCCACTACAACTAAAATAAGTTTATTAAATTATGTATCCCAAAACAAGATTTTTTTTTTGAATATCTATCAAATTTTGAGTAAATAAGGTCCCAACCTATTACATAAATTCAGTTTCACTGTTCAATCACAAATGCAGTTGGGTAATCAACCACCACCACTTCACTTCTAAGATCTGTCAAACGTTGATGATCTGAACTCAGCTTGTAGGCCTCCTGCACTTTCACTCGATGTCCGTCGCTTTTTCCCTCAGGATCCGTTGTGCTCTTTCTCCCTAAGGATTGTTGGACTTTTGCATCAATTCCTCAAGTCCGCGTGTTCTTTTAATGAGGAGAGCATAGATGGCTTTTCCTTTAATTATTTAATCAAGTAAATCATATGAATAAAGTATACAGCGCTCTGGGTCACAGCTTTCCCTGATTACACAAAACTATGCGAGTCTCATGTCCAGGTGCTCTGCGACAATCTCGCCTTTCCCTGACCCTTATATTTATACATTTTAAACACAAGTGGGTTGTCCTTTCTTGAAAGATGGCAGCTGGTAGGTGTTGCTCCAATAGAGATCTCCCCCAATCCTGATTCCTGTTTTGTTCCTGCACACATAAATTAACATACAGCAAGGCGCCCTAAAGCGCTCAACACACACACAAACCAGATACCATATGTTATGTTAAATCCCCCGATACATTCTTTGTGGTTAACTCAATTGCCCCAATCTATTCAACACCAAGACCCCCACACATTCCACCCCATACTATCTGCAGTTTGAGTTTTCTACAGCTGTTCATTCATTCAATCATTCATTCATTAAACCCTTAAATCCCTTCGTCCTAAATGCCATCAGTAATTCTTTATTTATGCTAAGCTAGATATATATACATTTATTCCCTCAGAAATCCGTCGCGCTCTTTCTCTCAGGGCCTGTCGCGCACCGACGCTCGATTTTTCAGCTCCCGCCCACACTGAGTTGCACCTGGCATCACCCGTCGACACGAAGACCGATCACGGCACCAATGTAACTGTTCTCTACATTGTGTTAATAAAACTCCAATACTGTATATTTCTTTCATCAATTTATTTACCGGAAATCACTGAGAAAACATAAATATACACATGAGGTGATGTAATACAGTAGCTCATCCACTCGTTTTGTGTGCATTTGGGATTTTGTGCGTATGTGTTTTGTGTGCATTTGAGCATTTCTATTGGCTGGCTGGCACTCTGTGAAACTCTTTAGTTAACGTGTGTGAACGCCTGAGAGAGAGTGTCAGCCAGCCAATTGAAAGTCCTGTTTCTAGGTTGTCTTTGTCAGCAAGTGGAGACACTCTATATAAGTCTGTTACATTTACAAATGAGGAAGAAAAACTTAAAAATCAATAAAGAACTTCACATTCTTCCTAAGAACCAGTGCAATAAAAATAAAGCATTAGAAAATGATATTCCTTAAAGGACAACACACAAACAGAAACCGAAAGTCAGAAAACACCTGAGGCGCGATTGTTACTGCGCATGCGCGAAAACACTTCCGGAATGTCTAAACTGTCACACCTTCTCCTTGTTTCTCCGCAGGTTTAATGGATTATTAAAGATCTTGAACACAATGATCGGCAGGAACTGATGGAGAAACTCTAGGGTTATTTCCGTTTATCTTCTATCTAGAGTCACGGGGATCAAACTGTTCAGATCATCATGGATGACACACACACATCCGGAAATGAGGCTTTTCCAGGACGCAGGTACTTTCAGCAACAACCTCCGTGAAGCTTCACCCCATAAACCAGATCATCTCCAAAACTGTGCCAACTTATTAACTTTAACCTATTAACTTAACTTTCTTAGCCAGAATTTATTCCTAAAACAGGTGATTTGGAGGATATGGGTGGAGAGTGACGTCACACAACCCAAAAATGAGTGTTGAATATCACAAACACATGACACAGTTTTGGAGATGATCTCGTTTATGGGGTGAAACTTCACGGAGGTTCAGAAACACATTAAATGGGCTTTTATGTTATAGAAGAGATGCTGTTTACAGTAAAACATCAACAACAAACATGTGTTTTTTGCGTGTTTTAGTATTTATTGAAAAATATAAACCCCCATAAGTGCTTTACATTAAAATACATTATGAAGATCTTATATGAAGATGATTATCATTATAAAAGAGTAAATCTGTTCTGTTTTAGTTCTGATCAGCGGATGAAATCAGATCCAGAGTTCAGCTGTGTGTCTATGAAGAGTGAAGCGTCTATGAGTCAGATAATACACTTTAAGAGTGAAGAAACACAACCTGATCTCAGGTAAATATTTCAACAGCACTGTGACAGTGATGCACATAATATGGCAATATGACAGTGATGACATAATATGACAGTGATGACATAAAATAACTGGAATATTGCATTCATGTTTCTGTCACGGGTTCAGCGAGAGAGAGAGAGAGAAGAGACACACATGCAGCAGAAAGAGCTTGAATCAAACACTTTTTACTCTCAGTATCTGCAAAAGATCCTCATCAACCCATAATCACACCATCATCTCCACCATTACAATAACACTCTATGATTATAATAAAGTGCTCTTTTATAATCATACATGAATAGTTGATTTGTTGCATACAGTAATTTAAAGGATTAACTTTAATCTCTCCCTGTTTTAGTTCTGATCAGTGGATGAAATCAGATCCAGAGTTCAGCTGTGTGTCTATGAAGAGTGAAGCGTCTATGAGAAACCCAATACACTTTAAGAGTGAAGAAACACAGCCTGATCTCAGGTAAACATTTCAACAGCACTGTGACCGTGAAAGTGATGCACATAATATACATTAATAATAATAAATAATAATAATTAATTGATAATATACATACTGTGTGCAGTGGTGTTGTGTGTGTGTGTGTGTGTGTGTGTGTGTCAACATTTCAACAGCACTGTGATCATGGTAGTGATGCAGATAATATATGATACAAGTCAAAATCTAGATTATAAAATATGTATTTTTATAATAAAATTATTAAATAAAATTAAACCATCATTACATCAGCTGTTTGTTCAGTGACAGTATCTTTGTGAATTCTCATTATTTAGAGACAGGAAAGAAAGGAGAGATTTGAGGTCATTTTGTAACCGCACAATATTTCACAGTTGAAACAAACACAGAAAGAGTTTAAAGCAAAAAAAAGATTCTCTCTAAGTGTCGTTTGGAGAGTAAAGCTGTTCCAGCTGATCTGGGATAGTTTGTGTCTTAAAATAGTCTGGATCTGCATTACAGCTGTTTATTGAGTCTCAGCTGCTTCAGAGAATGACACACATGCTTTACTAGAAGAGCTCTCAACTCACACTCGTATTCATTCTTTGTGTTGTTGTAGTTTGTTCTGTGTGGATAGAGATGATCAGACTGGAGACCTGCAGCAGGACTCTCACAAACCAGCGGATGATAAACTACAGAGAGTCAAAGACCAGCACAAAACCAGCATGAAGAACAAGTGTGAGAGATTATTTGAGGGAATGAAACTGCAAGAGAATGAAGCTCTCCTGAACAGTATTTACACACAGCTCTACATCATAGAGGGAGAGAGAGAAGGAGTGAATGAAGAACATGAGGTTTTACAGATAGAGAAAACACCCAGAACTCAACATTTACAAGACACTCCAATCTACTGCAATGACATCTTTAAAGCCTCACATGAACCAGGATGTGAGAAGAAAGAGCAAATCAAGACTGTTCTTACTAAAGGCATCGCTGGAATCGGGAAAACCGTCTCTGTGCAGAAGTTCATTCTGGACTGGGCCGAGGGAAAACACAATCAGGATGTAGATTTCATGTTTGTGCTTCCATTTCGAGAGCTGAACTTGATCCGAGATCATCAGTACAGTCTTCACAAACTTCTGCTGGACTTTCATCCTGAACTTCAGGATCTGGACTCAAAGATTTATGAGCAGTGTAAAGTTGTGTTCATCTTTGATGGTCTGGATGAAAGCAGAATCACACTGATGTTTTCAGATGCTCAGAAAGTTTCTGATGTGACTGAGACTTCATCAGTGAGTGTGTTGATGTCAAACCTCATGAAAGGAGATCTGCTTCCCTCTGCTCTCATCTGGATCACCTCCAGACCAGCAGCAGCCAATCAGATCCCCTCCAAACACATCAACCGTCTGACAGAGATTCAGGGATTCAATGATCCTCAGAAGGAGGAATATTTCAGGAAGAGAATCAGTGACGAGCATCAGGCCAGCAGAATCATCTCACACATCAGAAGAGCAAGAAGCCTCCACATCATGTGCCACATACCCGTCTTCTGCTGGATCTCATCCACTGTGCTTCAAAAGCTCCTGAAAGAAGATCTGAGTGCAGAAATCCCTCAAACTCTGACTGAAATGTACATCCACTTCCTGCTGATTCAGATCAACATGAGGAATCAGAAGTATGAAGAGAGAGATCCAGAGAAACTCCTGCAGTCCAACAGAGAAGTGATTGTGAAACTTGCTGAAGTGGCTTTCAATCAGCTGATGAAGGGCAATGTGATGTTCTATGAGGAGGACCTGATTGAGAGCGGCATAGACGTCACTGACGCCTCAGTGTATTCTGGGATTTGCACTGAGATCTTTAAGGAGGAATCTGTGATTCATCAGAAGAAGGTCTACAGCTTCATTCATCTGAGCATCCAGGAGTTTCTCGCTGCTTTCTTTCTGTTTTACTGCCATTTAACAGAAAATAAGAAACCACTGCATGAATTCAGACTTTACAGATCTGAGAATTACTCTCTGTTCAGATTTGAGTACGCCTATAATGACTCTCTGTATGATCTACTAATATCAGCAGTAGATAAATCCCTCGAGAGTGAGAATGGACAGTGTGGTGTGTATACAAATGTATACCCCCAGTGTATACATTTCAGTATATCTTAATATTCTGAAATGTATAATGGTTTTTAACTGACAGTTCCAGAATTTACATTATTAGTCATATAGAAAAAATATTTTAACAATATAAAATTTAACAATAAAATTGAAGACATCTGTAGACAAAACTGATCCCTAAATGAGACATTTAAGAGAAACAAGAGAAAACCTTTATCAGCATCCTGAGAAAAGAGTCGTATCCTTTTGAAAAGTGAATTAATACTTTTACTCTTGTACACTTCCACACACACATTTGTGATAAATATGCAGAAAATAACAGCTGCAAATACAAACTTCACAGGTCAGTGTGTGATAGTAATGTCTGATTGTCAAACTAATGTCATGTGGATTGTTCTGTGTGTGTTTGTAGATTATCTGGCTGTATGGTGACACAGGAAGGCTGTGGTTATGTGTCTTCAGCTCTGAGTTCAAACCCCTCACACCTGAGAGAGCTGGATCTGAGCTACAATCACCCTGGAGATTCAGGAGTCAAACTGCTCTCCCATAAACTCAACCATCCAAACTACAGACTGGAGAAACTCAAGTATGTAGAGAAAGAAGAGTTTTACTTAAACAACTCCAAAATACCATTACAATTCTCACAAATACAAACCAGTTACACTTTATTTATTTTATATTTACAAAGTTATTATTGATAATTTACAGAGGTTTAGCTCTAGTTATATTACAGGATTACTGATTGCTTCATTCTGACGAACGCTCTCAGATGTTCAATTATTTCCAGTAAACGCACAGATAAAGTAGTTTCGGGTCGGTCTCGACTCTATTACACTTCCATATCACATCACAAAATGATTTCAGTTATTTCAAAGATCCTGACAGTCTACAACATTGGTCTCAAACATGCGGGCCACTTGCGGCCCGCGAAACAATATTTTGTGGCCCGCGGGATAATATGAAAGTTTGATGTAAGTGCGGCCCGCGAGTTTTGAATGAATAGCGCTTTACCGCGTTGTGTATGTGTGCGAAAGGTTCCATTTTCGTGCGAGCTGCAGCTGTTCAAGCCAACCAATCACAGTGGAGTACATGACTCCTGGCGGCCAATCACAGTGGAGTATATCAGTCCCGGGGGCCAATCACAGTGGAGTATATGACTCCTGGCGGCCAATCACAGTGGAGTATATCTCTCCCGGGGGCCAATCACAGTGGAGTATATCTCTCCCGGGGGCCAATCACAGTGGAGTAAATGACTCCCGTGGGCCAATCACAGTGGAGTATATCTCTCCCGGGGGCCAATCACAGTGGAGTAAATGACTCCCGTGGGCGGGACATCAGCCGGGCTTGATGCAGACAGAGAAACGGTGTTGCCAACTTAGAAGAAGAAGAAGAAATGTTACATTTATATAGCGCTTTTCCAGAGCTCAAAGCGCTTTACATAGTAGGGGGGGGGGAATCTCCTCAACCATATTTAGCGAGTTTTCAGACCACTCTAGCAACAATTTTCCCAAAAGCGACTAGCGACTTTATCTGGAGTTATTGGCGACTTTTGGAGACTTTCTGAATGCACATATTGTTCTCTTACTCCTTAATTACTACCTGCTGACAGGTAGATCTCCCCGCACCGCACCGTAGTTGACAGTTGATCATTCCATATTTAAGTCAAGATTAAATCATAATAATGAGAGGGTTTCTTATAATAATATAATGACTAAGTATTTCGAAAAAATGAGAAAGTTTCTCATAATATTGACTTAATATCTCGAAATAATGAGAGAGTTTCTCATAAAAATGACTTAGTATCTGAAAAAATGAAAAAGTTTCATAATAATGACTTAATATCTTGAAATAATGAGAAAGTTTCTTATAATAATTACTTATTATCTCAAAATAATGAGAAAGTTTCTCATAATAATGATTTGGTATCTCGAAAAAATGAGTAACTTTTTCCTCAACCTTGAACTTCAGTAAGTTCAAGTACAGGTCTACTTACTGAAAATCATCTTCAAGCTATACTGAGAGTCTCAACTGTTTCCTCTCTCAAGCCAAATGTGGCTCAGCTGTGTGAGAGGAAGCGATGCAGGCCTCAAGTCATATTCAGAAGAACCGTTCATGTTCTTCAATACTCTGTTTATGTTCAGGACAGTTCATGCTCAGTAGAACCCATTGAAGTTAAAGAACTGTCAATAATGACGTTTGAGAAAATATTTTTTTGTGGAATTCTTGATGCGGCCCTGCCTCACCCAAACTCTGCCTCCTGCGGCCCCCGGGTAATTTGAGTTTGAGACCCCTGGTCTACAACAATACAAGAACAAAAACATTGACAAAACAAATAAATAAAACAAACTATAGGATATAAATCACAAACCATTTCCATGATTTTCCTACAAAAAATTCTCTCTCCAACTCAAATATTCAGTACACACACACACACACACACGCACGCACGCACGCACGCCCACACGCACACACACACACATAGAAACTTGTTTTAGTGCGGCTCTGAGACTTCATCAATAAAATGGAAGTGTGTGTGATGATTGCATTCGTAGAAACAGCACAAAGACAAAGGAAATTCTAGATAAATGTCTTTTAATGAGCAAAATTTAGGAGACTAGGGAGAAAATGGAAACACTCAACATTACACAGACGAGAACAGACAGAGAATGAAGGAAAACAGAGGGCATAAATTCAGTTCAGTTCTGTTGTTGGAGAGACTTCTGGACTGTGAAGGTTTAGATTGTATAATGATGGAGTAAATCCCCCGGTCAGAGCTCAAATAATGAGACGACAGATGATCAGCTCAACACTGAGGATTGGAGGCAGATGATGAACCACAGAGAGATTCAGTGATGAACATAGTCTGAAAAATAATCAGTACAATAAACATAAACTCCTGATTAAATTAGCCTTTAATACATTGAATCAATATTTATAACGTATCGATACACAGGTGACTGAGATCAAAACAAAGCACACATATTCAACATAAGTCACAACACACACAACAACACAGCAACATGTGTGTGTGAGTCAGGTGTGTATATATGTGTGTGTGTGAGTCAGGTGTGTATATATGTGTGTGTGTGAGTCAGGTGTGTATATATGTGTGTGTGTGAGTCAGGTGTGTATATATGTGTGTGTGTGAGTCAGGTGTGTATATATGTGTGTGTGTGAGTCAGGTGTGTATATATGTGTGTGTGTGAGTCAGGTGTGTATATATGTGTGTGTGTGAGTCAGGTGTGTATATATGGAGAGACTGATGAGGGTGAGTGATGGCAGCTGTGCATGGTGCTGGTGATCAGGGAGGATTATGGGATGTGTAGTGCTGAAGAAATCCACTGATGTGTGACAGACAGTGTGTGGGCAAACGCCAAGAGTTTCTCTCCAAAATCATGTGGAAATGTATTGTAGGGGATTTACAGTTAAGACCCGAGGACCAGATATGTTGAATGAAGAGCAGGAGTCAGAAGTGCAGTTTCGTTTGTTTAGTTTGCAGTTTCATCAGCAGAAGCTTCACAAGGAGTTGAAAGAAAGAAAGAAAGAAAGAAAGAAAGAAAGAAAGAAAGAAAGAAAGAAAGAAAGAAAGATAAAACTAGTAGTTTTCCACACAAGAGCAGACAGTCTGAAGCAGATCTTCGTTGATCACATGGGTGACGGGTTCGTGATCTTCCACGTGACTTGTCATAAAGCCAATAATGAATGTTTACTAATGTGAGTTTGTGTCGTAAATAAATCCATTAATTCACACAGAAACACACAGAACATGCAGGATTCATATTTGAACAGTCATTTGTGTTTAATATTTACAGACATTAGTCCATTTCACTATTATAATAAAGAAGCAAAAGCTGAGCTGAACAAAACTAATACTAACAACATGTTGTGCGCGAGTGATTGTGTGTGTGATTCTGTGTGCGTGTGAGATTGAGTGTGTGTGTGTGTGTGTGTGTGTGTGTGTGTGTGTGTGTTTACTGATTAACTGACACTGTGTGTGTTTTGTAGTGTGGATCATGGAGGAGAGATCAGGATTACAGCAGGACTACACAAATGTACGTATACACACACACACACACACACACACACACACTCACTCTCTCTCTCCCTCTCTTTCCCACACACAAACACACTCTATTTATTTCACTCAAACACACACTCCCTGTCACACAGATACTCACACACATATGTCCCCCCCCTCACAAACACACACAGACTCAAACACACACTCTTTTTCTCTCTCTTTCACACACACTCATATCTGGTATTGATTTATTGAACATTAAAGATCAGATTCATAATTCCTGATTCTGTGTTACAGAAAGATCTTAACTTTATTTTCTATCTTTATCTGTTTGGTAAGCATGGTGATTTCAGTCAGAATCTCATGTAAGACTAAAGCTTTAACAGAAAGACATTGTGCATTAATCTGATCTGAACTACGAGAGGAAAAGCATATTACTCCACAAAACATCCTAAAACACATTTCTGAAGTTATTATTATCACTGGTTGCTTGGCAACAGACCTGAGAGTCGAGCGCCAAACTCAAGATGAGATTTTTCCCTAAATCAAGTTAAGATTTGCTTCTGTAATACAAACTTGAGATGAACTTGTCAGAAAGTTTCTGTAAATCTGTGTGTTGCTCCATCAGATTCCCATCAGTTCACTCTGGATCTGAACACAGTGAATAAACACCTCCTTCTGTCTGAGAATAACAGAGTGATTACTAACACTGACACAAAACATCCATATCCTGATCATCCAGACAGATTTGATCATTATCATCAGGTGTTGTGTAGAGAGAGTGTGTGTGAACGCTGTTACTGGGAGATTGAGTGCAGTGGAGATGTGTGTATATCAGTGTCATATAAGAGCATCAGCAGGAAGGGATGGAGTAAAGAGTGTAAGTTTGGATATAATGATCAGTCCTGGAGTTTGTTCTGCTCTTCCTTCAGTTACTCATTCATTCACAATAACAGAGTGACTGAACTCCCAGTAAAGCCCATCAGGGGTAGAATAGGAGTGTATGTGGATCCCAGTGCAGGAACTCTGTCCTTCTACAGCGTCTCTGACACAATGAGTCTCATCCACACAGTCCAGACCACATTCACTCACTCACTCTATCCTGGGTTTAGAGTTTATTCTGGATCAGTGAAACTGTGTTGATGAATCAGAACAGACTGTAGAGATTCTACCCATAATGCTTTGATCTGCATGATAAATCAGTGACTGTCAGACGCTTGACTAGATAATCAAGATAAGAGACAGAAAGATGATGAACACTTATATTTAATAAACAGCAGCATGAAACATGAACACAAGACACTGAACATAAGATGACTGAGGGTTTAAATACATTTGTACATTCACATGAAGACTTTCAGACGCAGCTTTATAATATTCTCTCTGACCTCCAGCGTGAGTTCAAGGTCACCGTTATTTTAGAGCGATGATTAATTCTCCATCAGAACAGAAGCTGTTGGTCTGATATGCCGTCGCTCTCTTGACATGATGATGAAGCGTCTGACTGTTCATTGCTTTCTATTTGAGTTAAAAATTAATATAAATGACCTTTTTCAGGAAAACTACATTTTTGTTTTGTTATTTTGACCAGTTGTTATAATAATAAACACACAACAATGTATTTTAGATTCATATAAAACAAATAAATCCAGAGAAACTGTTAATTTTGCAGTGCTTTATTTTTTCCTTCCTCTTTATATCAGAGCTTTATGTGTGTGAATAAATACATAACAGTTTCCTGTTAAGAGAGAGAATTACTGGCATCCCATAATAATTTCCCTCTCTAACACAGTGTTACAGCCCTCCCTTGGCTGTTAAAGGTCTAGGGATTTTGGGAGGGGAACATTTTGAACAGACTTAAAATACTGCAATAAAGATGTAATAGTTGAGAATAAACCGAGACCACACAAATAATGAAAATTAATTCACCATTTAATAAATGTCACCCAATACCACAAAAGAAACATATAGCCCAGTAATGAATATAAGAAAAATAATCAACAAAAAAGAGAACAAAAGGGAACCTGGATTGTGCCAAAGAAACCAAAGTAATATAATCAAAAGAATCTTGATAAACCATTTGCAATTAACCCTAAACTAAAGAAAAGAAAGTAAAGAAAAAGTCTTCAGTGTCAAAGACGCCCTAAACTTCCCTAAACTTCCCTATACTCTTTACCAAACAGAAAAACACAGAGTGTGGCACAAATCCCCTTATCTGGGGCCTCATGTATCAACGCTGCTTGCGCACAAAAACGTTGCGTTCGCCAGCTTTCACGCTCACGGTCGGATGTACTAACAGTGAAACTAACGTGACAATGTGCGTTTCTCATCGGCAAGTTCATGTCTGGCGTAAGTTCATTTCTCATAGTTTTGTCCGTTGGCGACTCCTACAGGCAATGAAGTGAAGCTGCAAACATTATACAACGAACACTACGAATCTACAAGTCTGTGGGAAGCATTGCTATTAATTTGCAATGTTTAAAATAATTTATATATATTGTCACACAAGCCTTATGGGAATATTCTATAAATTATGCAATTAAGTAAGAACATATAAAAGCACGTGCAAATAGACACAACCCTGGAGTGTTGTGCATGTGCGCTCAATTTTACGTTAATCGGGATGTACAAAGAGAATATGCGTGGGATCCTTCGAACGCAGAGATTGATACTTCTGGGGCCTCATGTACTAATACTTGTGTTGAATTCATACTAAAAACTTACGTACGGACAAAGCTGTGAATGTGTGAACGCACAAAAAAATCCAGATGTATCAACCTCTGCGTTCAAAGGATCCCACGCATATTCTCTTTGTACATCCCGATTAACGTAAATTTGACCGCACATGCAGGAGCACAACACTCCACCCAGTCTCCTCCCTTAATTAAACTGATTTAAATATGGTAATGAGTCCACTTGGGCAAAAGCAAGCGGCACGAAAGCGAAAGTGAAAGTACAGGAAGTGAATTGGATGTGCTACTTGCAAATTAACAGCAATGCTTCCCACAGACTTGTAGAACAATTCGTTGTGTAATGTTTGCAGCTTCACTTCATTGCCTGTAGGAGTCGCCAACGGACAAAACAATGAGAAATGTACTTACGCCAGACATGAACTTGCCGTGGAGAAACGCACATTGTCACGTTTGTTTCACTGTTAGTACATCCGACCGTGAGCGTGAAAGCTGGCGAACGCAATGTTTTTGTGTGTAAGTAGCGTTGATACATGAGGCCCCAGGATTTTTTTGTGCGTTCGCACATTCACAGCTTGTTTTAGTATGAATTCAACGCAAGTCTTAGTACATGAGGCCCCTGGTGTTTCTAACAAGTAACATTCCTACGTGACATCTTGACTAGAACCTTTTTTCTCCACTGACTTGAGTTTTATCATAAAGATTCACTAGAATACAACACTATACAATACTATAATACAACAGTCTATAATTCCCCTGTTTGAAATCCATGGATCTCTGTGCTGAACTTGTTCATACTAAAAGACAAATTAATAGAATACTATATACTATAGAATCCCCTCTTATATACTTTTGATTTATCATTCATGTTCTTTAATTATATTATTGATTAACACACTGACTTTAACAGCTGTTTTACAGAACGTGTCATGTTTGCTGTGATCTCATTTACACGCTTTCTTGCGGAGAAACACGAGAAGTTAAGTCATTATTTCGAGAAAGTTTCACATTATTTCGATACTAAGTCATTATTTTGAGAAAGTTTCCCATTATTTCTAGATACCTAGTCATTATTTCGACTTAAATAACGGGCTTCCATAGATGTTCATATTTTTTACAAGCCCCTTTTTATTGTTTGTTAAGTTTATATTGTTCCATATACAAAACAACAACTTCGGCACAGGAATCTCTTCGCGTGCACATGCTGCCCTCCAGCGGCGTACACGATACCCGTGACGTCATCAGCGCGCGCCGGCCGGGCACGAGGAGCATCGCATGTGTGAGGGGGATCCGCAGCGACACGTGAAGATCCGCAGAAATGGCAGCGACGCAAGAAGCAGAAATCATCTTCGCACAGAAGCTCGCGTCCAACGAGAAGCCCGTGAGGAGTAAAGCGCTGCTGAAGCTCCGGAAATACATCAGCGTGCGCTCGGGGAGAGCAGAGGGTGAGTGAACGCGCCACACACACTCCTGTAACACACTCCAGTGTGTGTTTCTGCGCTGTAATGAGTGTGAACAGCATGTTTAATGGTGGTCTGGTCTAATTTCAGGTGGTTTTGGGGAGGATGAGCTGCTGAAGGTCTGGAAGGGTTTGTTCTACTGTATGTGGATGCAGGACATGCCGCTGCTGCAGGTGAGGATGGAAACACACACACAGTTCAGTTCAAAGTGTGCTTTATTTCACTTGACAATAACCATGTATTGCCCAAGCATATCTGATTGTTACAGGGTGTTTGTGAGGGTGTACGAGTGAGTGAGTTGTGTGTGTGTGTGTGTGTGTGTGTGTGTGTGTGTGTGTGTGTGTGAGAGAGAGAGAGAGAGAGTGAGAGTGTGTGTTTGTGTATCGTTCGACTCCTTCCTCTTTTTGTGACAGGCATCAACATATTTTCATAAGATGTAATCTTTTTTTTTTTCAATTTATTTCTATTTATAAATAAATGAAATGGTTAGAGCTGCTGGTGAGGAAGTGTTGCTCTGTCTCTCTCCTCCATGATCTCATTATGAACAGATGTCTCTCTCTCTCTGGACAGCCAGTTCTGTATTTCACTCACACATTCACACTGATCAGCTCTCTCTCTCTCTTCCTGTAATCCTCATAACCTGCTCATGTTTTGGGCTGCAGGAGGAACTGTCGACTAAAATCTCCAGACTCATCCACAACTTTCAGACCGTCGACAGCCGTAAGTCCTATAATCCATGAGTTCACTTCAGGCCTCGATGAATTATTCCAGGGTCACTCGCCCTGCAGGACTAGTGACCCTAAAAACTTACTCGCCCTTCACATAAAGCACTCGCTCAGCATTTTAACAGACAAAAATAGTTATTAAAGTAAAAAACACGATATACTGCAAAACCAAATATTTATTGGTTGAATGCAACAAGAACCCAGAAACAATATAATTAATCTGATAGTGAATTTTAATGGAGAATTTTCATTTTTATGGAGATAAATTTAATAAATGTATTATATACAAACAATGGGATGCAGCCACGGAGGCGTTATTTACTGGATTTTATTTTCTATATTATAACACCGATGTCCCGCAAATCAGCCCATTTCAAATGATGGAAAAACAAAATACAATCTGCATGACGCTAAATCCAACGCCGATAACAGTAACATTCACTTCGTCCAGCTCAAAGTCAAACATGCTCAATTTCAAACACAATAAGTAATAATTCTATGACGGCTTTGACAAATGTGATATTACACGAGCAGCTGTTTCTCTGTCTGCCTCAAGCCCGGCTGATGCCCCGCCCCCGGGAGTCATTTACTCCACTGTGATTGGCCCCCGGAGTCATTTACTCCACTGTGATTGGCCCCCGGAGTCATTTACTCCACTGTGATTGGCCCCCGGGAGTCTTGTACTCCACTGTGATTGGTTGGCCTGTACAGCTGCAGCTCGCACGAAAAAGGAACCTTTCTCACACACACACACAACGCGGTAAAGCGCTATTCATTCAAAACTCGCGGGCCACACTTACATTAAACTTTCATATGGTCCCGCGGGCCACAAAATATCGTTTCGCGGGCCGCATGTTTGAGACCCCTGAGGTAAATACTACATTCGTGATTCGTGGTTCAAACTTTAGAACTGAATCGTATATCTGATCGCTACTAGCCCGTCGTCGATTTTCTGCTCTTGTTTGGCATATTTTACGAGTGTTATACGGCCTGAAGTTTTTTCTATGTAGTAACAGTTGAATGATAGAAAAACTGTATTGGAATCTGAAGAATCTAACTCGCCCGACAGGGCGACTTTTATCAAATTTTTACTCGCCCGAGCCGAGCTTTCACTCGCAAATGCGAGCGGGCGAGTGGATTTGTCGAGCCCTGCACTTACTTCCCTGCTGAACAGCACTGGGATGAAATGCATCAAAGATTAAAACTGCACAACAAGCCCAGAAACAGATGGATACGTGTGTAAAATACCAAAGCTGACAAAATACAGAAATATAGTTGGTAGGAAGTGTAAAAAAGAAAAGGTCAAAAATTACTATTCATGCCATTATTTACAATAGTGCCCCCCCCCCCCCCCCCCCCCCCCCCCCCCCCCCCCCCCCCCCCCCCCCCCCCCCAATTTTACGTATATATGCATTGGTCTACATTTTTTTATGTATACATGCGTTTGTTTATTACACATTTATTTCTATGTTCCTCTGTCTGTATGGTAATGAGGGAGGGTGTTTTAGCTCAGAGTGGCAGTGCCACCTCTATGCCATTCATTCCCTGTGAGACTCTGTCCTTCCTCTCTTGTGTTTCACACACCACAAGGTGTCACCGTGGCCTCAACCTCACTGTAAAAAATGTTCTTATTGTTTTGGCAGCTTTTGAAATACATGTGAGCCATTTAAAACGTTGATTTATCGGTTAGCAGCTTGTGAAAAGTTGTTTGCCCCTTTTTTTTTGCATGTTTGCCACACTTAAATGTTTCAGAAGATCAAACTACTTTAAATATTAGTCAAAGAACACAAGTAAACACAAAATGAAGTTTTTAAATCAAGGTTTTTAAGGTAAAACAAAATTCAAACCCACATGGTCCTGTGTGAAAGTGTTTGCCCCATAAACCTAATAACTGGTTAGTCCTTTAGCAGCAACAACTGCAATCAAGTGTTTGTAATAACTTGCAGTGAGTTTTTTACAGCTGAATTTGCAGAATTGTTGTAATTCAGATGTATTGGAGGGTTTTCGAGCAGGAACTGCCTTTTTACTGTCGTCACAATAGGATTCAGGTCAGGACTTTGACTAGCCGCTCCAGAGTCTTCATTTTGTTTTTAGTCAGTCTTTCAGAACCCAAGTTCACTTCAGCTTGAGTCACGAACAGATGGCCAATTCTCCTTCAGGATTTTTTGGTAGACAGCAGAACTCATGGTTTCCTTTATCGCAGCAAAACAGCCCCAGACCATTACACTACCACCACCATGTTTACTGTTGGTATGATGTTCTTTTTCTGAAATGCGGTGTTACTTTTACGCCAGATGTAATGAGACACACACCTTCCAAAAAGTTCAGCTTTTGTCTTGCCAGTCCACAGAGTGTTTTCATAAAAGTCGTGGGGATCGTCAAGATTTTTTGGGCAAATATGAGACGGAACTTAATGTTCCATTTTCTCAGCAGTGGTTTTCATCTGGTAATTCTGCCGTGCAGGTGAATTTTGCCAAATCTCTTTCTTATGGTGGAGTCATGATCACGGAGCATAACTGAGGCAGGTTAAGACTGCAGTTCTTTGGATGTTGTTGTGCTCATGGGGGAATTTTTGGAAGGTTCACCACTATTCCATGTTTTCTCCATTTGTGGATGATGGCGTTATTGTGGTTCGCTGGAATCCCAAAGCTTTAGAAAAAGCTTTATAGCCTTTTTCAGACTAATAGATCTCAATTACACTAATGTTTTTCCTGAATTTCTTTGGATCTCGACACGTTGCCGCGCTTTTGAAGATCTTTTGGTTTACTTCACTTGTCAAGCAGGTCCTATTTAAGTGATTTCTTGATTGAGAACAGGAGTTTAAGTAAATCAGATCTGGTTGAGGCTAGAGAAACTAAACTTAGATGTGCTGAACCACAGTTGTTTCAAACACTCTTTCACACAATGCCATTTGGGTTTTGTTTTCCCTTAATAGAAACCTTCATTTATAAACACAAAAATGCAGTTTATTTATCTTTGACTAATATTTAAATTGGTTTGATCTGAAACGTTTAAGTGACAAGTGTGCAAAAAAAAGAAATCAGGAAGGGGGCAAACACTTTTTCACACCACTGTACATCACATTGTCGTAGTTTGTGTAGCGTTCATCTCTGCTTCCGTTTGCTGGTTTTCACGGATTCTGCTTTTCTCTTGTTTGATTGCGTTGCGTAGAGTTCCTGTACTTTAGGACGTTCCTGCAGACCATGAAAAGAGAGTGGAACGGCATCGACAGGCTCCGGATGGACAAATTCTACCAGGTCTGTGTTTAACCAGCGCTGAATGTGCTTTTGTTTGCCTGTTGTTCTTAGTTTTTGTAAATCACGTTTTCCTTCTTTTTCCACGTTAGCTTGTCCGCTTTGTCTTTCGGGAAGTGTTTGAAATGCTGAAGAGACGACAGTGGGAGTCGAGGTAAGCGCTTTTACTGACGGGTGTCAAACCCGTGTGATGCCGAAACACGAATGGAATCCAGTCGTAACTATGAATATATTGTGTAACACAGAATTTGGCAAAAATTTGCATGAATACATCATAACCAGAGCTGCAAGATTAATTGTTAAATGATTGCTATCTTGATTCATAGACCCACACAATCTTATTCTTAAATGACAGCAATTAATCTCTGACTATTAAAGCTTTGACAAGCTGATCCAGAGAGAACGGTTGTCATATGAAAGAGCTTCAGTCTTTTCAGTCACACAGTGTCATTATTTCTGTCTTACTATATTAAATATTGCAGATGTTCTAGGATAAGTTTAAAGTTCAGATATAAACAGTCTATGGGCGATCAAAGTCGTTAATAACCTTTTGAAACGTTTCAGACAAAGATTGTATCAATTATGTTGATGGCGACAAGTGACTGTTAAATGTATTTGTCATTGAATCATTGAAACTCTGATCCAGTAATGGATGTTCGGCATGAAGCAGCAGACCGTCTGAATATTGAATCATTTTTTCAAGGATTGAATGAACGATTCAATGACTCCTTCACGCGTTTCATTAGAACATTAAGTATTTGATGTATGTGATGATATATGATCGTCTGTGAAGTGACTCATTGAATCATAATTAAAGACTATTATGCAACTCGGTGTATTTCTAAATTAATATAATATTGAAAAAATTTAATTAAATTAATTAAACATGCTTTATGATTTATTGTAACTGTCCCACATTTTTCACCCCTTGTGAATTCACATCAGTCTTGTCTCAGGAACCCATAATGACAAAGCTGAAGAAATTAGAGAACAGTGTACAGTAATATCTTGAGATATGAACATAATCCATTCCTGCACGAGCTCGTAACTCGAGTTGCTCGTATCTCAAATCCGTTTTTCCCTGAAGAAATTACAGGGGGAAAATGTATCTGTTCCTGCCCTCTAAAAAAACTCCCATATTATTGCTAATAACAATGGAAAAAACATGTTTTTAATTGCTATAGACACACACATACAATTATAGTAGATAATAGATAAACACAATACAGAAGTGTAGTGTTTGTTCCCGTGTTGTGTGTTGATAGACTCAGAAGCTCATATATATTATTATTGAACACTCATAACTCGTGCTGCTCCCAGCTTAATACTGGTGAATCACTCGTTGCCCCCGGTAACCCCCGCTGTAAAACCAAGCTGCCTCTAGTGGAGATCATATGCAATTACCCATAAATGTATATAACACACACCACAGGAAGACTCGCGGGAGATGCGTACGGAAGTCAACGAACACTTGAAGTGAAGGAGTGCTCGAGGGTCGCGTCTGTAAGCTGCTCGTATCTCAAATCTTGATATACTCGAATCGCTGATTGCTTGTATGTCGGGACGTTTGTATCTCAAGGTATAACTGTTTGTGTGTGTGTGTGCAGTGTGGTGAGTGAGTTCCTGCAGCTGTTCTCGGCTCAGCTCCTGCAGAGCTCCAGTGCCGCTCCGGCCGGACTCATTCTCCACGTGTTCGACCTGTACGGCACTGAACTTGCCCGCGTGGGTTCTGCGCAGGTAACGCCAGTCTGGAAATCATCAGCTTGTCTTGATGGGTTTTGAATGCCAGAGTATTAGTTTTCACGTCTTTAGTGAGTCTTTATATCCATTTGTAATTCATATAATCCTCTTCTTCTGAACAGCAAGACTTTTGTTAATCTTCAGAACCAAGATGTATTTTTAATGTTGTCCATTTATTGAAGGTTTTAACTTATTTTCATGCTTCAGAAATTTCATAAAGAGATTGTAAAACTAATCCATATGAATGGAGCAGTTTAATTAAAAACTTCGCAGATGAGACACGACTGCTTTGTTTAACAAATTTAGTTTGTCTTTATTCATGTACAGACACTGATCAGCCGTCATGCATTAAATATGGTGAAGCTCAAACATGCTTTACACGTGAGAACCAGTAATGTTGGTTCTTGTCACACAGAACACATACGAAGTTACTAATGAAGAAAGGCTTCATGATTTTAGTTTCTTTGACCCTAAAACACTTACAACCTAAAACAGTTTTACACACTTGGTCTGTAATTGTTTCTATTTTTTGTTTATCCTGAGCCGCTTCAGGGATACATTAAAGAGTGCCAAAGCAACTCTTATTGTCCTAGAAATTAAAAATATGTCTGTGCATAAATGTCTGCTCTCTCATTTGTGTCTTCAGCTGACAGCGGAGCAGAACCTGAGCTTCATTGAGCCCTTCTGCAAGGCCATGGCCAAGACCAAAGAGTACGACCTTCAGCCTCGTTGAGTTCGTTCACCGCTTTCATGCGACGTTTGGTAATCATTGTTGTTCCTCCTCTCTTGCTCTTCAGTCGGGTTCTGCTGAAAGCCATCGGCAGCAATGTCTTCAACACCATTGTCGATCAGGTTCCCTTCGCCATCGAGGATCTGCTCCGAGAGATTCGTCAGAGTGAACGGGAGGAACTGGACGCCAGTGACGGATCTGAAAACCAACAGGACGACAACGAGCTGAAGACTAAATCCCGCTCTAAAAAGAAATCTGACGGTGCGCAGGATAATGGTGGGTGGATTGACTGTCTGATCAGTTCGGATGCCACAGCAAAAACAAATTACGTACCGCATTTCCCAGTGCCAACCCACTCCTTAGCAACCAAACAGAGTACCCTAGCAACCGTTTAGCCAGACCTATATCTCTGCATCCGAGCATCGATCCCCCCCACACACACATGCTCTGTTTCTGTCAAACACTAAACTTTAAACTCATCGTTAGCTCTTGACATAGACTTTTGCTTGTATATTTATTTATCTATTGTATTCAAATTGCGTCCATGAACTTAAAGCGTGGTTAGAGAAGGACGCGTTTGATGTGATCAGCTTGAATTCAACGCTGAATCGTCAATAAATCTCTTGGCTACAATTTATCGTTCGTTTCTGGCATGAAACGCTTTGTATGTCACACAGTCACTATCTTTTTTTAAAACACCTCAAACAGTCTGTCAAAAAATTCTTAAAATATTCAAAAAACTATACAGTACAGCAGAACAACATCGGGCCTAAAACCGAAACTTGAGGCACTCTGTACTTCACTTAAGTTTCGCAGTTAACAAATGGTGACGGTCAAGTAGGATCTAAACAAGGTTGTCAAATTATTTGTTCACTGTAGCAGAGTTTGTTGTTCAGGGAACGAGGCAGGAACCGGCAAGAATTTAATAACTTTAATAAATCACTAAACAACCAAACAACGAATAAGTTATGGCCCAAACACAAAACGCAACTACAAGGTCCAAACCTGGTTCTCCCTCATCCTTCACTCGCGTCAGTCCTCTTATTACGCTTCTGTTCCTCTGTGAGATGTAATCCTCAATCACGCCATTTTCACAGCCCTCAGCCTTTTTATATTTCTGTCATATGATGCTTTATATAATTGTTTTTCACTTTGATGTAGTAATGTGCGTTAGACAGCTGAACTCCAGTCAAGTGCAGACATTAGCGGTGGGGATCTTTTGGGACCTCACCTCCATTTAGAAAGAAAAAACCCTTTTACTAAATAAAAAAATCTTACTGAATCAATTGTGAAAAATATATTTTTTTGATATTATAAAACATGCCATCATTACACACGACTGGGAATCTTCTTGAAAAAGAAAGGCAGGCCTGAGACAATAGAAAAACTTAGTACATAAGTTCCTTGAAACAAATATAAAAACGTTTGCAAATATAAAACTGTTAAATAATGAAAATAAATATTCAATAGAAAAAATATATGCATTTAAATTTTTCCAGGTACAGTAGCTTAATTTTAATGTCTTCAAAAATTGAATAATCAAATATTAAAAATAAAACACTGTTTGAGTTCAATATAAATGTAGTCATAATAAAGATCCAAAAGTGATTCAGTCTAAAGTGATTTTTCTTTTTTATTAACATGAATTAAATGAATGGCGCTTTATTTGAGTTTTTTCTGTCCCTTTAAGAACGAATGAACGGATCTGATCTACTGTTACCGTATATCCTGTTTTCTGTTTGCATTTGCATTAATAACAGACCGTTTATGTGAATACCCCACACGAATGTGTGTTCTGATACAACTCTGTGTGTTTGACCATGCAAGCAGAATAAGCTGTGAAAAAGTGATTTCGGTATCGTTTTTTAGAAGTTGCATCGTAAGAAACATGAACCCAATTGTTACATTATCATTTGATGGATGCATTTGGGGTAAAAAGAGAAACAATATAACTTGTAATAATGCCATTATGATTGAAATGTTTTTTTGGTGTCAGATTCTGAGGACGACTTTGAGGAAGATAAGCCTTCACTTCCAGACGATATGGAGAATAAAGAATATGCATGTGGACCCGTTCTTCAGGTGTGTTTCCCAGTCTCGTTTAATGTTACTGTTGAATAAGGAATGTATGTAACTTCATAAGGAATCGTGGTGGAAGTATTACATTAGTAGAATGTTGCACAGTAATGTTGTGATTGTCTTGAATCTTCATCATAGCAGAAGAATTGGTGTTGGTTTTTGAGCAGCTTATGATGAACGGGGATGATCTGCTGTGAGTTGTGTGTGTGTTTGATGAAATCTCCTGAATAATCACGTTTTGTCTTGTACAGTTTGATTATGGTGCAATAGCTGACAAACTTTTTGAGGTGGCCAGTCGCTCAAACATACCCAGCTTTAACCGAGCCAAGATTTACAAGTTTGTCAAAATGTAAGCAGTAATTTATCCACATTAAAACAGAATTATGCATGCATAAAAACACTTACTTATGGTTCATTTTTAACATCTTTCTTGTCTTTTTCCCCATGTGATGAAGTTTCCGAGACTTGAGCGACGGTAAACTCTTTTAATATCAAACAGTTTTAGAGATGTTTTTAGTCTTTCCGTCACTTGTCTCATTGTCTTCTCTGCTGTTTTGTGGTTAGGCCTGTTTCCTCAGGATAAAGTGGAGGACGTGTCCGCCGATGAAGACGACTTTGACGACAACAAACGGAAGAAGAAGAAAAAGAAACCAACAAATAAAGGAAAGAAAGAACGGGAGTCTCTGAAGAAATCCAAAGGTCTGTTTGTTTTGTTTAGTGTTCGTCTTATAATGGAGTTTTACTCGTTTTTAAGAGCCAATGTCGACATGAACTGGCAGTTATAGCATTAATTATAGAAGTGTTTTTGACAAAATTGTATCAAAGATAAATGTATGTGAAACTGTATGAGATCCTCTGTGTCCGTGTTACATATACTTTATGAATAATTACCAGCAACTAAGCCTAATTCTATATCTGTTACTCGGTGTTTATTAGTTTTTGAGGTATCAGTGGTTGGTTTATCTCCAACAGGTCAATCAGAGACGTCAGCTGACGCATCAGAGGACAACAAACAAAACAACAAGAAAGGAAAGAAGAAAAAGAGAAAGAACGGAAATTTGAAGAGCGTTGAGGGTGAGACGGACACACAAACATCGGTCGAGAGCTCGGACCCTCCAGACACTGAGGAAACGGCCATGGGTTCAACCCAGTCTAATGCTGAACTATCAGCACAGGATGGTGAAATCAAGCCTGACAAGCAACCGAATGGCCTTCAGCTGCTGAAGAAGAAGAGGAGGAAGAGGAAGATAGCTGCCACCTCAGAAGCAGCAGCCGACGGCTCCACATCAGCAGAGATCGCTGCTTCTGCACCGCTGAAGAAACAGCTGAAAGACGCTGATGGAGAAACAGAGTTAACGTCTGCTGAAGTCAAAGAGCAGCGGGATTCACCGCAGACCGTCTCTCTTAAAGCCTCGCGGAAAATACTCCTCAAGAAGAAGAAACGGAGGGATGCGGTCGTAAACGTTCCCGAGCCGAGCGCCAACGGTGAAGCTCATCTGGAGGTTGAGAGCGCTCGCACCGAAGACTCTCAGCCGGATGCGGACGCGACGCTCGGGAACGTGAGAGCGAAGAAGAGGAAGATGAAATCTGCCCAGCTCAAGCCAGAGAGGAAGAGGATGGTGAAGGTGAACGGCCTCGCAGGCGAGACGAGCGGCAAGAGACCGAAGATCATCGCTGTAAGTCGTTCACGCTCTAACAAATGAGCCGAAACGCATATCCCTAGTAAAAGAGCAAACGTGTCAGTCGTTTAAACGAAAATGTTGTAAGCCCTCTGAAGACAAATATCGAATCTATGAACCAAGTTCAATAATACATAGAGTCAGAATTACTCGCCGCTTTCCTTTTGAAGTCTCAAAACTCCTGCGTCGGTTTCCATGGTGATAGCCGTGACAATGAGGTCACTAAACGGGTAAATAAAAGTATATATTCATTCAGTTGAACAGTTGTAATGACGCGTGATTTGCTTGTCTGATTAATATGGTTTCGCTCGGATCCAGTTTGATATGAGTTTACAAAACACTTAAAAACTTTTCCATCTCCTCCTACTTTAAAATATTGTCACACATCGCTCGTCTTTCGGTGGTCATCTTTAAACACGCCGCCACTGACAGAAACAAACCGCAAACGATCTGCGGTAAACATTTAGCTCAGATTTTTTTCATACGTTTTAAGTTGGTTTTTATTTTTTAAACTGTTTTTAACCCTTTCGCATATTTCTTTAGAATATGATTGCTGATATAAAGTGTCCCTTGTTTCCATGGTGACGCGTCATGCTTGTCACGTGACACTGCAAAAGTGCTGTATGACGGATTAATTTATCGTATTTGTATTTCTTATTTATTCAAAATATTCGCAAAACTTGACTATAACATAAATTACGTGATATTCCCTTTCTCAAATATGTGGAAGTGAATGTGTTTTGTCGCTTAAAAGCCTTTATAATGATCATGTCAGCTGATCTATGATGCGTGATTGCTATTTCCGCTTTTGTAGACATAAGTGTTTATTTTTCAAACTATAAATGTATTGTTTTGCCAGTAATTATTAGTATTTAAACATCTGAAAGCTAAAATAAAGGCATGTGGTTGAAAACACTGAATAGCTGTGATAAATGAGCAGCTCTGAGCGCGTCTGTCTCTGGATCAGCGCCAGATATCATGCAAAAAACTTTGAATTTAGCGGTTGATCACGTGACGCACAGAACGATCTGATCGCGCGTATCAGAGGCTTAAATGTGAAATTAAAAAACATTTGAACGATAAAATCTTGTTGTTTTTCTCGTGTTTTCGGTGTCGAGGAGTCGCAGCTGTACCGTCGACTTCACTCGCACATCCCTACCTTTCACACCATCAGAGTCACTAAACGGTTTCTTCCCCAGGAGGATGTGTCGTCTCCTGTCAGCACCGAGCGGAAGATCAAACCCAAGCAGTTTGTGCTCCGTCAGAAGAAACCTCCCGCTCCCATCTTCTGTAAAGCTGCAGGATACATGCTCAGCAGAAAGGTGCAAACCTCCTCCGGCTCACACGAGCACGGCTGCCAGACATCATGCGACAGCCGTCAAGCGCAAGGCTTGATGCATTTTGGCGGCGCTTAATCTAAAGTTGTCTCTGTTTTCTCCTCCAGGCTTTATCGACTTCAAAATCTGAAAAGAAGAAAGTTAGATTTGGCCTCAAGAATAATAAAACCATGGGTATGTATGCGTTTTATTGTGAAAACTAGTTAGTGAGTTGAAGCTTCAGAGTTTGAGAGATTCTCATGCTCTTGTCAGATGAATAAATCTGTACAAATCCATGTTGGATGTCTTTAACAGTCAGAAATAACCTGTTTTTCCTGTCAGAGTTCAGAAAGATGGACCAGAGCTCCCGGGTCAGTCCGGCCAGTCAGTCCCGTGTGCCCTTTGACCCCAAGAGGACGCCGAAGTCCAGTGTGTTGAAGTCGCCCACATCTTCGCCCGCCGTCACGAAAAGAGCCACTGCTGCAGATTTCTTTTAAAATAAAGAGTTGTATTTTATTCTTTGTGAAGTTCAATCCATTGAAACTCTTCGGGGGGGAAAACAAACTTGAGGAAACCAATGCCTAATGGTATATTTTATATAAATGTTTTAATTGTTCTCGTTCTTCCTATATATGATTGAGAGTTGCTATATTTTACGATGGCTTTTTTTAGACTCGCATCAGAATGTCGTAACTCTTAATGAGTGAATGTGACAGAAGGTGTCAGTTTCTACAACGGTTGTCTGGTTTTGGGACGATTGATCCCGCAGAGTTCAGCTCTAGTGATCCTGAAGACTTTGGGAGGGTTTTTCAGCTGTTTGAGATCAACTGGTCCGGATATTCATCCCTGCTCTAGTGAGTAAACCCCAAGCTCTTGAGAAACCAAATGACTTGATCATAATGATTAAGTTCCAGATCACGCATGATGTCTGACTGTAGCGTGAGGTTTGTTTGGATGAATGGGTTGTGTGTGTGTTTCACGACTTCGGTGGAAGTCAATAAACTGATCCTCGGTTTCCTAATTCAATGAATTACAACGTCCCTTTCTCATGTTTGCTCTTGATTTTGCAATGCATGCAAAATTTTATGTTTTGTACATGCTGTATAAATCACTCAAAATGCATTACATTTAGGCTGTACATCATTTTTTCAGAACATTTTAAAAGAAAACCACTAGTTTTCCAGAACACAATTTCCTGCCCAGTCAAACACTAGTTCAAAACCAGCTCATGACTTTTGGTGGAATTTACTGTTCCAGGCCGATCATGGGATCTGTGCAGATCTGATGGGTTTATTTGATATGTTTGAGACTTTGTTTCATTAGCTTCTGCGGGTTAATAACTTTTAAGTGGTGGAAGTGTTTGAGCTGCAAACCAGTGTATTTATAACTGCAATAAAATACAAAAACAAGTTTGTGATTGCAAGCAGTAAAACTGACTATTTTTGCACAGCAAAAATGGAGATTGACGCTTCTCAGCATTTAAAACATTCTTCCAAAGGTTTGTATGTGGCCTGGTAAAATCTAATTAAAATTAATTTGTGAGGTGTTTCACGTCATGCTCGGAGTTGAGACTTCTGTGCTTGCCAGTCTTATTCCAGATTACTTTTTCTTTAATAATCAAATGTATACAGTAATACTTCGGTTTAGCTCGTAACCCAAAATGCTTGTACACCAAATCAATTCCCCCAATAAGATTGCACTAAAAATCACTTTATTCGTTCCACATGACCGTAAATGCCCATTTTATATATATTTTTTTTGGTTTTACCCTATTAATTACAGTTAAAATTATAACCATTAAGATCTCATGTAAATACTAATTAATAATTGACAATTCAACTTTAAAAATACTTGACAATTTACTGTAATGCACTTCAGGTTTGAGCAGTGTCGCTGCTGGCGTGAAGGAGACGAGAGACAGGAGGGAGGGGGAAAACAAAACCCGGATTCAAGTGCAAATGAGTAAATTTATTATAATAGTGCAGAAAACAAACGAAGTGATAATCCAGAGTGAAGGTCGTGGAACATGGAACGCGTGAGACAGAGACAACGACTCGACAACACCGGAGTGGAGAGAAGTGAACTACATAGGCAGATGATATGAGAATCAGGTGTGCCAGTGATCAGTGACCACGGCCCCAACTCAAGTCAAGTCACCTTTATTTATATAGCGCTTTTTACAATGTAGATTGTTTCAAAGCAGCTTTACAGGAAAAACAATATAAACAAAGTTTGTTTGGCTGAACAGCAGCTTTAAAAGAGCAGGCGAATCAATACAATTGATGAATTTTAAGTGTTAAGTTTCCCCAACTGAGCAAGCCATAGGCGACAGCGGCCAGGAACCAAAACTCCGGCAGGTGACGTAACGAATGAGGAATAGAATGGAGAAAAAACCTTGGGAGAAACCAGGCTCAGTCGGGGGACCAGTTCTCCTCTGGCCAACAGCCAAACCGTGCATGATTATTATACAACAATTCAAGTCCAATATGAAGTCCAATTTGGTTCGGTTAGAGATGGGTTCATGATCGTCACAGGGGAGGGTCTAGTAGAGTCACGGTCTCCGCAGACACTTCAGGGCAGTGCTGTGCTCGTGTCCAGGTCCTTCATCTGATCTGGATACGGCCCGGATCTGGCTGACCACGGTAACCTCGGAATAAACAGAGACCAATATCAGCGTAGATGCCATTCTTCTTCTGATGTATCGAGTACATCAGGTGTTATGGGAATGTTCACGGTTCCGGCTGACCTAAATTATGCAGCCTAACAATCATTTTACATGATTTGGATTAAAAATGTATGTATAATGTGTTATGTGTATGCCAGGTTGAAAAGATGTGTTTTTAGTCTACATTTAAACTGACAGAGTGTGTCTGCTTCCCGAACTGTAATAGGAAGACTGTTCCAGAGTTTAGGAGCTAAATAGGAAAAGGATCGACCGCCAGCAGTTGACTTTGATATTCTAGGTATTATAAGCTGGTCAGTATTTTGGGATCGCAATAGACGTGAAGGACTATAATGTGTTAAGAGATCGCTCAAGTACTGTGGAGCTAATCCATTTAATGTTTTGTAAGTAATTAGCAAGATTTTAAAATGTATTCGGTGTTTAATAGGAAGCCAGTGCAGGTTTGACAGAACTGGGCTAATATGCTCATACTTCCTGGTTCTAGTAAGAACTCGAGCTGCTGCATTTTGGACCAGCTGGAATTTGTTTATTAAGCGTGCAGGGCAACCACCTAGTAGAGCATTACAATAATCTAGCCTTGAACTCATGAACGCATGAACTAACTTTTCCGCATTTGTCTTAGAAAGCATATGTCGCAATTTAGATATATTTTTAAGATGGAAGAACGCCGTTTTACAGATGCTAGAAACATGGCTTTCAAATGAAAGATTGGTATCAAAAACAACTCACACACACATACACACACACACACAGGCAGAACTAGGAGACAATGAATTCATGAACCACGTATATATTTCACTACGTGAACGATAGCGACCACAATTAATTAATGTTAACAACAGGATGTAAAACCGCTGTAAATCACTTATAAAAGTATCACTGTGGTGAATGATGCAGCCAAACCAAGCGACGCTGAGAGAATGAATGAGTTAAGGAGTGATAAAGGGGTTGGAACGGCGTGACTGTGTTATGAGAGGCTGTCATTAGGATATTTCCTGTAAAAATGTGCGGGATGATGCTGAGCGTTAGGATTTTTCCACACAAAAATGCGCGTGGGTGAGAAAAAAAAATTCTCGCACACCGATACAATGCTCGTACACCGATTTGACCCTCCATGCTCGTACACCGATTTGTTCGTATACTAAGTCTCTCGTAAACTGAGTTATCACTGTATATATATATATATATATATATATGGGCCATTCTACAGAATTGGTGACATTTGGTGTCCCCCATCCAAAAAACACTTTTGACAAGCATTTAAACATTCAAATCTTATATGTTTACTAAGATCCTTAAATTATTTATTGAAACCCACAATTATATTTAAAATATTTAAAAGCTTTATATTTATAATATCATCATTTATTGGGTACTTTCAATTAGGAGGTGGCTGTCCCAAACCCTAACATGTAAATTTTAACTTGTGAAAATGATATTTTAAAAATTTTTGCAATTTTTTCCATTCTTGTTTTTAAACGCATTTTTTTGTTTTGTTTTAAAAAATGAAGTTAAATTTTTTTTTAGATTTTTTTATTTTAAATTTTTAAATCATGAATCTTTATGTAAAAAACTGTGTCCCATATTTTCATGTCACTACCAAAACACTGAATGTTTGTGTCTATTGGCTGAGACTGATTTTAACCACACCCCTACATTTTTGATCAGGAAATATTCCCATGTCCCTCTCTCTCATATGCTATATGGTAAGTAGATTGATCTCATCATTTTGAGGTAAATGTGTTCTAAATTCTGAAAATCTGTGTGTAACTTTAAGGAATGTCACTACCAAACACATTTTTTCTGCTATTAAGAAAACTTTTTGGATGTTATTCCATAAAATGTAGTTTTTATATGTGTACCACTGTTCTGACCAGTGATTGCTAACCATGTGCTGATTTGCATCTTCGAGCTAGGCTCAAAATTGTCTAAAATTGTCACTACCAAAACAGTCACGACCAAAACATGTCTTGAAGTTTCGGTTGTGACATCATTGTTTTGGTAGTGACAAAAGGGAACACATAATCCTTTTTTAATCCAGAATAAACAATTTTTGTACACTGTAAAAAAATCCAACTTATGTTTTGTATGACAAATTCAGCTTTTAAAGTTTATTCATGTATTTCACATGGAAAAAAGTTGACATAACTCAAAATTTGTACAACTATTGAATCTAATGTGAGACAACTCAAACGTTCTGCAGTTGGTTGCCTTATACTTTAAAATTTTCTCAACTTTTTTTTAAAAAGTAATGCTAATTTCTATGATTAACTTGACAGGGAGAAAGACATAAAACATCAACATGCCTAAAAAAAATAGAAAAACTACAGCAGAGAGACAGAGAGAATACAAACAAAGGTTGAGGGAAGACCCAGTGAAGTACGAGGAATACTTACAAAAAGAGAGAGAAAGGAACAAGAAACGAAGGGAAGAAGGAAAGTTGAAGAGTATCAGTGAATTATCTGATAGGGAGCAAAGAATTGTCAGAAAAGGATGGAGGAAAAGACAGAAAAGACACAGGATGATGGTGAAAAGACAAAAAGAGGTGGAGACATTTTGCAGGGTTTCCACACCACTTAGCACTTCCAGTGAGGGTGATTAAACACCAGAGAACGTACACAGTGAGGGAAAAAGGCGAAAAAGAGCAAAAATCAGTAACTATAGAAAATGTCAGAAGTTAGAACAGAAGATCAAAGAAATCCAGAGGAGGGAATACAAATATAGAAAGTTAAGGCAGAAGTTGATAGCAGACCAATGTTCTCCAAGGTCGAAGACTCGGAAGCACAGACTTCCCAAACAAGTCAGAAAGACTCTTCTTTTTCACAACACACTTATCCACCAAATACAGGATAAATACAAGTCGGCAAGTTATAAAGAGAAACATTATTTCAGGAGAGGTTTCATAAATGGGCTTCTCAGAAAATATAAACTGATCACCATGATGAGAAAATGTGTTGGGATCTCCCACAAAGCATTCAACAAGTCTGAAGACCACCAATGTCTTGGGTTCAACTATCTGAGCGATCACAAACAAAAGAACATGAACACAGTCAAACATTTGTAAAACAACAGTAAAACAACACAAGCCGAGAGGACAATAGTCGAATATCAGCAGAGAAGAAAGAAACTCACAAGATTTAAAACGAAGAAGCAAAAGAGGTTTCTCTCTGACACAATGCTGAATTTGTATCAGAAACTGATGCTGGAGATGCCTGGTCTGAAGCTATCCTATTCACTTTTCTGTAGAATAAAGCCGTTTTGGATTGTTGCTCCAAATATCAATGATAGGGAGACATGTATCTGCAAAGTGCATGACAATGCCCAAATGAAAGCAGATAAGCTCAAGCAGCTTGGCATCATTTCCTCCCAGAGTTTGAGAAATGTGGCAGAGCAAAAGCACTCTACGACACACTCCTTCCTCTCACCAAAGTCAAGCTCTTATATGTGGAAGAAGAAAAAATTTCTGGAGTAAGTGCACTGCTGCCAAAAGAGCTGCCCACCATCAAAGGAACACTAAGCATTCATCAGATAATCTGCACTACTCCAGCACAGTCTATTCTAGAGTGCTCAGTTGCTTTTGCAACAGAGAAGCCATTTGCTCCTGTTTCCACCCAATGCCCACCAACATTGCGCCACAGGTACAGCCTGGGAGAAATGTTGTTTCTCCTGAGCCACCAACCACTGAAGATAGAAGCCATTCTACCTCAAGCTCTGGGTGTGAAAGGACTCTCTGTCCAGTCGAGGATATCACAGAAGAGCTTCTTGGAAAATGGTGTATTGTTGCATATGAAAATGATCCATATCCTGTAATCATTGAAAACGTGGATGAAGGTGAGACATATTCATTTGTGTTACACTTTTTTTTCCGTTGCATTCCATTTTAATATTCCATTATCAGGTGTTTTCTTTTGTAAGATTACCTGCTATTTCATTCACACATTGTCTTCAGGTGCCGTGGAAGTCAAAGCCATGCACAACATTGGGCGAAACAGATTGGTACACACACACGCACACAGTTCAGTAGTTCTGGAGATCTATCTGAATGAGGAAAGTTATTCTGAAATTAATGTTTTACGCAAGCACACACAGTTAAGTGGTTCTGCAGATTTATCTGAATGAATATGTTATACATCTGAGATATAGAAATGTACAATCAGTTAGGAACTTATGATGAAACACAATTACAAAAAAAAAGAAATATGAAAGAGTGTAATGAAGATTATATTTGTTCCTTGTTTTACAGAAATTTTGTGAAAATAAAACAAAGTGATTCTGAAACAGTCTTCATTGTAAGATTTTTTTTAAGGTAGGTTAATCTATGTGCATACCTCTTCATGACCCAAATTATAGAATAGTGTTCTTACCAGATATTTACTGTCTGCTATATGTGCTGACTACATATATGCAACATAATTAGTTATTTGTATTAACACAAAATGTTGACTGTCTGATTCAACTACGGCAAACTAAGTATTGGGGTCACTACCAAAACATTACTGTCACTACCGAAAATGTGCTGTCACTACCAAAAAATGGAACGTTTTGTCAAACATAAAGTATATTGAATTATCAACTAAGATGTTATGATAGTGTTTGGGTTAATGCATATTCAACCTAATGAATCCTTAACTTTGAAATCAGTATGATAAACTTTATGCCTTCTACAAAGAAAGATTGGGTTCAAAATACAACAAATCTCATAAATTACACTAATATATTATTAAAATTGTCATTTTTATTGATTTAACCTGTAAAAAAAAAAAATTTAAATAGAATTTTTTTTTTTTACAAGGTTGATGTAAACAAAATCTTAATAGGTCATTATAAGCCTGTTAATATATGATATTGTAACCATGTCTTTGTTCAGGGAGGAAGGAGGCGGGAACCGGCAGACATTTAACACACTTTAATAATAAAATAAAACATAAATCCAAAACTAAAGTAATGGCGGCGGCCCCTCGCGGTCGACCGCCGCCCACACAAACACAACATAAGTCCCAGGCCTGGTCCTCTCTCGTCTTCACTGTCGTCGCTCCTCTTTTTAAGCCTCCGCTCCTCCGTGAGACGAGAGACCGATGGCTCGCAGGTGTCGCTCATTATCCATCACGCCACCGGCTCTCGTGACGCTCTCACGGTCCCTCGACCCCGCCCTGCTCGCCACATACCCCCAACGCCCTTTGCAGGCCGGGGGGTACTCCCGAGACTGCGCTCTACTCCCCCCCCCCCCCCCTCCTCCGGGGGGGGCCCGATCACGGCGGCCGCGGTACCTGGGGGTAAGGACAGACGAGGCGAGGGAAAAGGAAACGGAGACAAGAGGAGCGACAGCGACGAGAGAGGGGAGAGAGGAAAAAAAAAAAAAAATCTTGGTCCGGTTCCCAGACACGCTGACTCTCGGTCCTCGACTGACCGAGAGACTTCCTCGCGGCGCCATGCGGTGGCACCGGACGCTGATCGCTGGACGGCTTGGCGCTCCTCCGCCTCCTGGCGGCCGGCGACGACTCCTCTCGAGGGCAGCCGGCAGCGAGTCCCCCGTTTCCTGCTCCTCCCCAGCATGGCGGACGGCAGCAGGCTTTCGGCGCGCTGGCAAACGGGGCGACTCCTCCGCTCCCTCGCAGACGGCAGCCTCCCACCTCGTCCCAGGAGCGCGGTCTCTAGCTCGCCGTCCCAGTCGATCCTCTCTCGCTCCAGCACCACCGCCTCGGGCAGACGCTCGCGGTTTTCACCCTCTCGCGCTGCCCGACCTTCACAGCACCGCGAGTTCTCCCAGCAGCGAGGGCTCTCCGACAGCGTGTCCCTCCAACCTCCCGGGTTTCGGCACCAGTGTAACCATGTCTTTGTTCAGGGAGGAAGGAGGCGGGAACCGGCAGACATTTAACACACTTTAATAATAAAATAAAACATAAATCCAAAACTAAAGTAATGGCGGCGGCCCCTCGCGGTCGACCGCCGCCCACACAAACACAACATAAGTCCCAGGCCTGGTCCTCTCTCGTCTTCACTGTCGTCGCTCCTCCTTTTAAGCCTCCGCTCCTCCGTGAGACGAGAGACCGATGGCTCGCAGGTGTCGCTCATTATCCATCACGCCACCGGCTCTCGTGACGCTCTCACGGTCCCTCGACCCCGCCCTGCTCGCCACAGATATATTATTGTGTTTCGGTTGTGACAAATTTGGGGTGAATGAAAATATTCCAGCATTTTCTGAAAATACAATTTGAGAACTAACCGCACAATTACTAGAAATGTATACCTTGGATATTATACAATTTGCATATGAACAAAAGTTGAGGGGGAAAAATTTAAAATGTCAAGATGTTTTCAACTCTGAAATGTCTCCAATTCTGTAGAATGGCCCAAATATAATGTGTTATGTGTATGCCAGGTTGAAGAGATGTGTTTTTAGTCTACATTTAAACTGACAGAGTGTGTCTGCTTCCCGAACTGTAATAGGAAGACTGTTCCAGAGTTTAGGAGCTAAATAGGAAAAGGATCGACCGCCAGCAGTTGACTTTGATATTCTAGGTATTATAAGCTGGTCAGTATTTATCAGAACTCATACTTCCTGGTTCTAGTAAGAACTCGAGCTGCTGGAGTTTGTTTATTAAGCGTGCAGATCAACCACCCAGTAGAGCATTACAATAATCTAGTCTTAAGATCATGAACGCATGAACTAACTTTTTTGTATTTGTCATTTGAGGACATATGTCGTAATTTCTAACGAACAGTATAAACACAAGAGCTTTGTCAAATGATTTAAACAGAGAAAAGGCATGAGGAAGCCAAGAAATGGATCTTGGATAACAGCCAAACGGAACATTGCCTGGAGTCAAGAGAGCAGAACAAGCACTGCTGTATTAAAGTCGTGAGGTTAGGGAGAAGTCCAGAGGATTTCTTCTAGACCTGGTTGCCAAATATATTGAAGATTGAAGCCGAATGGTCAAGGCTTATCCTTCCCAACACTACATGGACAAATTTCATTGAGGCTGAAAGCAAGACAATGAAAGCAGCTTATGTCCAAGGATGCCCAAATTCATATTTAGAGGTGAAGAGGTTAAACAGGTTAGGCATTGCCTATCTGATGATGACTGGGGGTTTCTTACTCGAGGAACATAAAATTCTCCAGATGCAGTGGCTAAGTTCCTTGATGAAATACCAGGCCAAGTTTAACTGATTTACATAATGTGTAACTTTTCTGGGCACTTTCAACACGTCCAGCATAATGATGGACTATCGTCCGTTTCCTCCTGCTTAATCAACACCAGTGAGCATTTAGGCAAGGTAAAGGTTCTCACATATGCCATGCTACATGCTTGATAATACAGATTTGGTTCATGCGTGTTCATATTTCTTTGGGGCATATTTTTACCTGTTTTATAACAGCTGGAAAAAAAACGTTTTCATGTTTTTAGGACTGAACATACAGGACTCGATCAATCTCAATCATGGTGCTTTTATTTGTAAAAGAGGAATTCATCACTGTTGTTCGCTCTAGTTGTTGTGTTCACATGTTCTGGGAATGTCCAATGGTTTTCTGCTCAAATTGTCAATTTGCCAGCTAGCTCACATTTCTACATTGTATACTATTTCTTAAAAGGCAGTACATGTAGCTAGACCCAGATCTTATACACATGGATTCCACACGTACCGGATGAGGACTGACACTATGTCTGGGTTGTACCTCTTTTTTCAATGTATGTGTGGAATCGGCTGGAAGAGGTTGCTCTTTTGTTTTTTTGCTAAACTGCACACAGAAATTAAATTAAAGATGGACTCTGGAATGGATGCTTATAACCAGAGAACTGTAACCCTTGGCCGAAACCCTGTTGATCACTATCATCCAACTTAACATCTCAAATAATGAAAAAGATGAGTAATAATATATCCAGAGTTTTTGATGACTGATGAATAGTGGATAAACTCTTTTCCTTTTACCAGGGATTGGAATGAGGACACACTTCTTGACTGGTTAGAGAGTTGGTTTGGCGGGTAAGTAGATCCACATTGGGGACCAAACTGGTGATACTAGCTCAGGTCTGTTCTGTAGTATGAACAGATTCAATGTTGTATTAATAAATGTAAAAAATTAACATTAAGAATAATAAAGACTCTAGAAACAATTTTCATTCTTAGTTCATGTTAACTAACATTAAAATATGTAACCTTATTGTAAAGTGTTACTTAGATGGAGAATTTTCTGTTTCAACAAAACCTTGGACCATATCAAGTAATTCTGCAGCTCAGTGGTCTTGATGAAATGTATTGTGGAAAGCTTTTTCCCCACCAGAGAAAGGCATCCGCTCTCTACCGGTGAGGAAATGAATGGAAGAGTTTAACAGAAATTTGACCTGTTGAGGTCAGTATTAAAGTAATGGTTCTCTCTGAATGAGTAACCAAACTCTCAGAATCATTAAGTGCAACTTTGTCACACATAGAAACTGTTATAACTGTGTTATAACCCAAACTTTAATGTTCATGTGGTCCTGATAAGAGGGATGAATTTCTATTAGCACACACTGTGACTTTAATAAGTCACAGTGTGTGCTAATCGAAATTCATTTATTTTTATTTTGGTGTTATTGTACCAAAATCAACATAAATCAGAATTATGTTCTTGTGTAACAGTTTGGAAATGTTATTATAGATTAAATTCATATGTTTGCCTTTACAGAAATAAAATATATTTCCTTATATATGAATGCTCAAAATATTAAGTTAATTGATTTATATAGAAAATATACAGACTAAAATATAGTGTTAATTGTGACGGTTGCTGTAGTGATGAAGACAAGGAAGGGCACGGAGAAGCAGGAGAGCACAGGAACAATTATTTATTAGATAAAACTCAGGACAGTACTATACATAGACGAGATCTGACAAAGACTGGAGGGAACATAGGGTAGATATTCACAGAGGGAACAAGACACAGCTGACAATACTGACGGTGTCATAGATGACGAGACAGGTGAATGGAATGACACTGGGAACCCGGATGTAAACATTGACAAGACAGACGTATGACATTATCTCCCCCTCCCAGAAGAGATATCCTCATGCCGTATTGAGTTGAACTATGGAGGGTCTAGAGCAAAGCACAAAGTCCATGGGGGAGTGGAGGGTTGGTGGAGCCAAGAATAGGGGGCACCAGGTGGTGGTCCAAAGACCAGCCAGGAAGAGGCCACAGGGCGGAGCCGAGGGCGGGAGGAGACATGGTGACAGCAGGATGGTGGACGAAACCCTGGGGACGACCGTCATTGAAGACGTCACGGCAGGAGGTCCGGGTGGAGCCGACGAATCAATGAGCCCATGTGAGACCGCTGGCCCTGGAGACCAAGGTGGAGCCATAGCGACGAGTGTCCGTGGTGGAGCCGGTAGGATGAAAAACCGAGGATGAAGGTGGAACCAGGAGGATGGAGGAGCCAAAGGCATAGGCGGGGCGACGACTGACCAAGACAGAGCCTGGTGGAGCTGTATGGCCGATGGTTTCCGGTGGAGCCGAAGAAGGGAGGAGCCGAAGTGTCTATGGGCAGAGGTGGAGTGATTGGCACAGAGGTTGGAGGCAGAACCCAAGTATCCTCTGTGCCCGGTGAAGTTGGTGGGCAGACGACACAAGGCGGGTTGTTGGTGGGAGCTGACAAAGAGGCGCTGGACACTGGCAGAGGCAGCAGGCGTAGGAGACAGTGGAGAATGTGGAGTAAATACCGCCTCACAAAAGTCATAATGTCTCAGTATAAGTCCAATGACCAAATCCAACCAATCAATACACAAGCAATTGTGGACCATGGCGGAGCCAGAATGATGAGGGAGCAAAAGGAGATGTTCAGGAAAATTCCCTGATTGTTAATCCAGGGCTAGTAGGCTTGAGGTGGAGCTGAGGTGTCCACAAACCAAGGCAGAGCTGATGATTCTAGATCGAGTAGCACAATGGAACCACTGGAGGAGTCGAGGGGCTGAAGGAAGACACTGGAAGTGAGGCTGGGAAAGATGATCCGTGTCTAAGGAGACTTGGAGTTGAGAAGAGCCAAATGTGACTTTGTGCTGTACGACGAAAAATTAATGGAATGTTTCGCTTTCGTTACTAAAGTTCCTCATCCCTCTGCACTTGAGTCCACGTTCTTCCATTCCTGACACATATAGAAAAATGTAATAATTAAAAAAATACTAGCAATGGTTTCCTTTAATTTCCAGTATATTCCCATATAAGTTTGTTTAGTAAGAGTGACTAAGCATGTACAGGCTTTGTTGTCTGGTCTGGTTGAGGTTTTATTTTCTTGCATATTTTTAAAGACCTATAGAGACATATCTGGACTTAATAATGGACTTGAAATGTTGTCAATATAATAATCATGCACTGTTTGGCTGTTGGTCAGAGGAGAACTGGTCCCCTGACTGAGTCTGGTTTCTCCCAAGGTTTTTTCTCCATTCTATTCTTCATTCGTTACGTCACCTGCCGGAGTTTTGGTTCTTGCCGCTGTCGCCTCTGGCTTGCTCAGTTGGGGAAACTTAACACTTAAAATTCATCAATTGTATTGATTCACCTGCTCTTCTAAGGCTGCTGTTCAGCCAAACAAACTTTGTTTATATTGTATTCCTGTGACCACTGTAAAGCTGCTTTGAAACAATCTGTATTGTAAAAAGCGTTATATAAATAAAGGTGACTTGACTTGACATATCAAGAATAAAATTAAAATGTAAAAATAAACAACAAAGTTGATGTCTAACTTCAAATATACATAATACTTTATATAGAAACAGTTAAACTAATGGAAATGTTTCTCGGTTGTCTTTCTTTTGCAGCTGTGATGTTCATTTTCTAGGATTTGTGGATGAACTCAAGTCTTGGTTGCTAAATATTCCTGAAAAGTTCCCGGTCATACTTCTGCGCTCTCTTTCACTGGACACACTCAGTTTAACACACCCTCCAGTGTCAAATGAGTATATATTACCCAGCCGATCCAGTGCACTTGCTAAACGAACACACAACACCGCAGGAGTGACGGCTGGAGAGCTTCAGAGGGACAATGAGCAGCATAGCTAGAGAGATCCTGGCGTTCATCCTCGCCACTTCGGGCTGGGTGCTCGTGTCCTCCACTTTACCCACAGACTACTGGAAGGTGTCTTCAATCGACGGCACAGTTATCACCACAGCCACCTACTGGTCCAACCTGTGGAAAACTTGTGTGACTGATTCTACTGGAGTCTCCAACTGCAAAGACTTCCCTTCAATGCTGGCGCTGGACGGTCAGACTCTTTTGTCAAGTTTGTGTGCTTATATGTGCAATAGTGGCCAAGAGTTTCTCTATGCATTTTGTTTTAAATCTATAGTTTTTTTCTTATATTTTGAGGATTTAATCAAATTTGTAGGCTCGTTAAAAACAAATATCCACTCCGGACATCAGTGTATGCATGTACTCTATACAGCCAATTAAAAAAAGTTAAAGTAAAACTCTTACTATGATGTTTATCAGCTTTAACGTTGCTCTTGGATCATCTCTGATCATCATGTTTCAGTGCTGCTGAGAGCCACACACCTTAAATTAAACCTGACTGTTAAGCCAATAATTTTCTAGGTATTTCTAAATACAAAATATATGTATTTTCCCTAGTCATTTCAGGCTTCATGGGCACAAATAAAGGTTCTTCATTGACACTGATGTTCCATGAAGAACACTTAACATCCATTTCACAAAAGGATATTTATAGTGGGAAAGGTTCTTTAGATTATGAAAATGTTCTTCGCTCTAAGAAAAAATTTTATTTTAAGAACTGAGGAAACCAGAATGTTTTTTTTCCCAAGAAGAACCTTTATTTTTTAAGAGAGTAAGAAGACATATATTTATGTCTCGTTCTTCAGCGTCAATATTTGGCTCGCATTTCATCTCCTTAAGGTGATTTTTATTTCTAGGAATAATGCTCTAAGCAAAGCTAACCATTTGTGCAAGGCAAACATAATAGTATGAAATGAATTTTCTTTCTGTTATGTCAATGTTTAGCACTTTTCAGAAAGCTGAGGGCAATACTGATGTATTCATCCCCAAGGCTGTTTTCCATTAATTCACTTGCTTTGTGGGTTAACTAGTAAGCTAATATGTGTCCAAAGAACAGCTAGAAGAGCATTTGTGTGTGTGTGTGTGTGTGTGTGTGTGTGTGTGTGTGTGTGTATGTATACCAGTCTGCTCTTCCATGACGTAAGGACAGACATCAGATGAAGAACTTGTTCTCAACTACAGTCTCAACTCTGAGATTGATTAATTAATCACTATAACACCATTTGAATTTCAAGATTTGAGAGTTTTTCTGTCAAACTAATTCATGATGAATGAATTATTACAGTTTTATGGTACACTCACTTGCTAGTAATGGGTCATCTGGACCTCATTTTGCCTTCAGAACTGGCTTAAATCTTCATGGCAGAAATTCAACAAGATGCTGGAAACATTCAGGAGATGTTCATCCATATTTTCATTGGAATTGTCACAGAAACACACAGTTACTGCAGATTTGTCGGCTGCACATCCATGACGTGAATCTCCTGTTCCAGCACATCCCAAAGCTGCTCTATTGGACTGAGATCTGGTGACAGTCATTTGAGTTTAGTGGACTCATTGTATGTTCGGGAAACCTGTCTGAGATTATTTGAGCTTTGTGATAAGCGCTATCCTGCTGCAAGTAGCCATCAGTAGATGGTCCACATTGGTCATAAAGGCATGGACATGGTCAGCATCAATGCTCAGGTCGGCTGTGGAGTTTAAACAATGCTCAATTGGTATGTACTGACCCAAAGTGTGCCAAGAAAATATCCTCACACCATTACACCACCCTGAACGGTTCATACAAGGCTGAATGGACTTATGCTTTCATGTTGTTTACCCTTCCATCTGAATGTCACAGCAGAAATCCAGACTCATCCGATTAGAAATGGTCAGGCTGTGTGAATTGTACCCCCAGTTTGCTATTCTCAGCTGAGAGGAGTGTGTCTTCTGTTTCTGTAGATTATCTGCTTCAAACTTCTACGTGTTGTGGCGTTCAGAGTTGCTCTTCTTAGACCTCGGCTGTGCTTATTTGAGTTAATGTTGCCTTTCTATCGGCTGGAAGCAGTCTGGCTATTCTCCTCTGACCTCCGGCATCAACAACGCATTTTCACTTACTGGATATTTTCTCTTTTTCAGACCATTCTCTGTAAACCCTAGCGATGTTTGTGCATGAAAATCCCAGTAAATCAGCAGTTTCTGAAATACTCGGACCAGGCTGTCTGGCACCAACAACAACCATAAATCAAAGTCACTTAAATTAGCTTTCTTCCCCATTCTGATGCAAGTTTGATCTTCAGAAGATCGTCTTGATCATATCTACATGCCTAAATGCATTGAGTTTCTGCCATGTGATTGGCTGATATTTGCATTAATGATCAGCTGAACGGATGTACTCAAAGTTGAGTAAGAAGAGATGTTCTGTTTTGAGTTTGGTTCACTCAACATTGTGCCAGTACTGACTCTATGGGGATCATGTGATTGGACAACCCAGGTACAGAAAACCCTGAGGAAGATCAACCCCTGCAAAGCAGCAGGACCAGACGACATTCTGGGCGGGTCCTCAGAGCATGTGCCAATGAGCTGGTTGATGTTCTCGCCTCCATCTTCAACCTCTCCCTCAGCCAGCACACCGTGCCATCATGCTTTAAGACCACGACCATTGTCCCGCTGCCTAAGAAGAGCCCACCCACCTGCCTGAATGACTACAGGTCAGCGGCACTCACCCCATTCATCATGAAGTGTTTCGAGAGAGTGGTGCTGGCCCACATTCAGAGCGGCACACCAGCACACCATCGACCCCCTGCAGTATGCCTACCGGCCCAGCAGGTCCACCTCGTATGCCATCGCTGCTCCCATCCACTATTCCCTCTCTCATTTTGAAAATAAGGACTCATACCTTAGGATACTTTTCATAGACTATAGCTCCGCCTTCAACACGGTCATCCCCCACAAACTGTCCACACTTGGTCTGCACCCCACCCTCTGTGACTGGCTCCTAGATTTCCTGACTGGCAGGCCTCAGTCTGTCAGGATTGGTGATAGGACTTCAGGCAGCACCATCACAAACATTGGCACTCCACAGGGCTGTGTACTCAGCCCCATTCTCTACACCCTGTACACCTACGACTGTGTCGCCTCCCACAAGGACAACATCATCCTGAAGTTTGCGGACGACACCGCAGTGATAGGACGCATCGCTGGCGGTGACGAGGCAGCTTACAGGAGGGAGGAGGCCAGTCTGCTGTCATGGTGTGAAGACCACAACCTCACCCTCAACACGGACAAGACAAGGGAGATGATTGTGGACATGAGGAAGTAGAGGAGAACGCCTCAGCCACTGTTGATCCGGGAGCTTGGAGTGGAGAGGGTGAGCAACTTTAAATACCTGGGTGTCCACATCAATGAGGACCTCACATGGACACCTCACTTCACGCAGCTGGTCAAGAAGGCTCAACAGCGGCTATATTTTCTGAGTAGGCTAAGGAAGTTTGGCATGTCACCTAAGATCCTCAGCAACTTCTACAGCTGCACCATTGAGAGTGTCCTGACCAGCTGCAACACTGTGTGGTACGGCAGCACTACTGTTAAAGACCGCAAACGCCTGCAGAGAGTGGTGAAGACTGCACAGAAGATCACCAGGACTCCACTGCCCTCTGTGCAGAGCATCTACCACCGCAGAGTCCACAGAAGAGATGCTTCCATCCTCAAAGACCCCTCCCACCCCCAACATGAACTGTTCACACATCTACCCTCAGGACGGAGGTACAGAAGTGTTAAATGCAGGATTTTAGACTGAAGAACTCTTTCTTCCCCTCTGCTATCAGACTCCTATACAGCTAATTTTACAATCACAATAGGAGTTTTCAATCAAAACATAACATTGACATAACTGTCAATCTACAATCTTACTTTATTGCCTTTATTGCTCTTATATGTATTATTTTACCTACTGTATGACATTTATTGTGGACAGCAAAGTAAGAATTTGAATCCTTTGAATGTAATATCACGCCATGTTAAAAGCAAAGGTCCAGCTCAACTGCAGCTGCAAGCAAAGCCACTGTTAAGGATGCTGCTGGTGATAGAAAACTACATAAACTTGTTGCGAACAATGTGGCCACAAAAAGCGAGTTGCTAAGCATTCGGTGTCCGAATACACCTATTGCAACTGTAAAATGAATTGTTCAGGGACTGGGGGCATGTGGGACTTGCACCAGCATGTGACCCCTTGCTGTAATCTCTGCTCTTGGCTCGCAGCCTCCACCCCTAACATAAGAAGCCAGTTATGATTTTTGAAGAGTTGGGTGAGAGGAACAGGACTAGAGGACTACAGGACTTGGGTGAGCAGACACTTAGTCGGTGTGAGCTCATCACCTGAGTCCTTAAGGGTCACCGCAGGCGAACTCATGCAGTGCTGCTTCTGAGATGGCACAACCCAGGGAGAATTGCAATGGTTCAGAAGCCATCCAAAATCACTAAAAGACAAATTGGCATCGTCACGTTGCAGGAAAACGGCGTATCTCTATGGCAAGCTTGTAGTTGAAGACAGTTCAGATGTTTGAAGGAGAAGGATTCTGTGGCACTGACTGCTCAACAGCTCTCCTATAGTGTTTATAGTTTCCTGTTTCCTATTGTTGATCAGGTTATATCCAGGTGTGTCGGGGTCTGATGATCGCTGCTGTCTGTCTCGGTTTCTTTGGATCCATCTTTGCTCTGATCGGCATGAAGTGCACTAAGATTGGTGGCCCTGACCAAACCAAAGCCAGAATGGTCTCCTTCGCTGGGCTCAACTTTGCTTGTACCGGTGGGTTTCATTAATCTTAACAAACTGTTATCCTCAGCTGGAGTGCTATACTCAAATGTAACGATGTTCTTCGCCAGGTCTGTGTTCTCTGACCGCCTACTCCCTCTACGCACACAGGATCATGGTCGAGTTCTTCGATCCCATGTTTGTTGCGCAAAAGTATGTATCATGTATTTTTCCCCTCAGAGCTTTCAGTGAGTGCAGTGATGTTAGTAATGAAGCTCTGTGATTCTCAGGTATGAACTGGGCGCTGCGTTGTTCATCGGCTGGGCGGGATCGACGCTGTGCATCCTCGGAGGAGCGGTGTTCTGCCTCTCTCTGTCTGAGGGCATGAGCAACAGGTAAAGGCCAGAGACTTCTCACACACAAGCTTCAAAGAATCAAATTTGTTTTTGAACCAGACGTCTGCTCACTAAGCGACATTAACAGACAATGTTTTCCGCAGTTCACCATATAAGTCGGAGAGAAAGGCTTTCGTCCACAGCGGCGTCTCTGTAATGTCACGTGCGGCGCCACAGAGTCAGACGTCACAAGCGAGGAGACCTCCAGAATACATCAGCCCTTCACAGCACTTCGACAAGAACGCCTACGTATAACACACAATGCTGAAGTATAGTGTGGGTTTTGTTGCTCATGTAGTGCCTTGAGATGACCAGCACACGTTGTGTATCAGATACTGTACTCCAGCATTTGGTCAGGATTCTTCTTTGCCTTTAAAGCATATCTTCTGTGATTTCAGCAGCATGTTTGTTTACGCACCACTGCATGAGATCATGTCGTCTTTTGATAGTCGTGTTGTGCTCCACCGGTTCGGGGGATTGTTAATTTCTGGCAGTATATAGTGATGATCAAACATCGGTCCTTGTCCAAAGCAGGCCAGACAGAATCATGTTAGATTTCCACACAGATTTGAGTTTCAATATTGTCTTGCATTGCCTTTTTTTGCCAAGCCTCAATAATTAATGTGATTAAGAATACTGTTTTTTTCTTTGTTGTTGTTGTTTAATAAATATTCATTACACTGTTGCTATAAATGTTGCAATATACTATTTAAGTGATACAAAAATTAAATCATGCATAATATCTGCTGAATTCTATTATTTGTGCCACTAGATTTCAATTATTTACATGCATCTCAAAGATTACGTCTTATTTCTCTGCCAGACACTTTTCATAATATTTATAGTAAACCAGCGTCATGATGTGTGTACAAACACAACATCCGTCACTTCTGACCGCAGACTGCTTTCCTCCACCGAAGAATCAACCATGTTTGAGTGCGAATGAGCGTAGGCTCGGATGACAGAAGGATGAGGAGAAGTCTGATACAGGTGTTTGGATTCTTGTTTTCCACCCTCGGCTGGCTCTTCGTCAGCTGCACGCTGGCCATGGACTACTGGAGAGTCATCTTTATAGGGGGCAAAGGCGGCAGCTGGATGATCAAGTCGTCCTGGTATTGGTCAAACCTGTGGAAGGACTGTGTGATGGATACGTCTTCCGTCACCAACTGCAGAGATTATGATGTGCTGTGGGCCGTCACTCGTAAGTCCTCTGGGATCCTGAGGGGGGTTCAGGAGAGATGTTGAGTTGTCTGACCTCTTGTGTCTGTTGAATAGCGTATGTTCAGGGTGTCAGAGGGCTGCTGATGGCCGGCATGAGTCTGGGGTTTCTCGCTGCTGTGCTGTGTTTCATCGGCATGGACTGCACATTCATCGGTGGAAGTGCGAAAACCAAGGATAAAGTATTATTCTCTGGAGCAGCTTTTCATTTCGTCGGTGGTGAGCAAAACCATTTTTCTAATATTTATGCATTCAATATATACCCACATAGAATCTGATCTGTATTTATGCAGTAAATTTAAATTCATCCATTACATGGATGATTAAAAGTCATTGTTTCCTCCTAAACTAATGTCGATGAAACCGATGTACTCATTTGTAATGTATTACAATGTTGTAACGTAACAGAAAGTGTTGTGTTTTACCAGTGTTCACCCATACACACATTAAGGCATCTCTTGTTGTGCGTGCTCACAGGTGTGTCAGCGCTTGTGGCGTATTGTTTATACACAAACAGGGTCGCCAGGACTGCCTTTTCCCCTGCTGTGGACAGAAGTATTATAAGGTACGTGACATGCCAAGAAAAGGCAACGCCATATTTTAATATTAATGATCCAAAAGTGGGATGTTTTTAATTGAGAAGTGCCATAAGCTTATGTTGGTTGCAGCTGTTTCTAGTAGCAGTAAACTTATTCATTTACTAAATCAGACTAAATAAATTAATTAGCATGGGGCATGTGGACATAGGAAACTAAGCCAACTAAAAAATAAATTAACCAGGAGAAACCTAACCAAGAACAGCCGTGAGATTCAGTACTACTACATACTTATGTCAAAAAAGGAATTGTATCAAATGATACATTTAAAGTAGTAGTGTCTTTGTTATATAAGTGTATTTAAACTTCATATGAAGTGGGACCTAAAACGTTTTTCTCTGAAATATAAGCTAAATCTGAAAATTAAAACAAGCTTTCCTGTAGCTCAACCAGTAGAGAGCGGCGCTTTCAACATCAAGGTCATGGGTTTGATTACCAGGGAAAGCAAGAACTGATTAAAATGTCAATGTGTTTCTTGAATGCGATGCAAGTCACTTTGGATAAAAGCATCTGATAAATGTAAATATTTATAAACCCCTACGAATTCTAATGGGTAAGAATCTAATTGAAGTGCATTCATTCCCATTCTTACTGTATGGATTTGAAGTTGATCCTCAGAGATGAGGAACAGCTGGTTACACAGCAGAGGACACAGTGAGGAAGGTCGTGTAGATACAGGAAAAGACACCAGCTGTGTCCAAATACCAAATAAAACACTACATCTGTGGTCAGAATCAGAAAGAGCTTTATTGCCAAGTGTGCTTATGCACACACAAGGAATTTGTCTTAGTGCTCAAGCTTCCAGTGCACATTTACAACACAACATGAACAAACAAACAAAACAAAAACAATCACTGAAGAGCTCAACACAGAGGCAGCCATTTGCGGCGCCAACTTCTCTCCAGAAATGAGTGCAGTTTAGCAAGCATACATAGCAGACGCAACAAAAACAAACGTCACATTGTACATCACACATTACACGTAAGAATGCAGTTTAACATACACGGCACACGTGGTCTCGTGTTGGGATTGGGAGATAAAGGAGACCAGGCTGTCATCATGCTGAACTCCCAACCGAGAGATTCGCAGGTTCGGGTAGAAATACAAATTGTTTTTTAATAATCCATTTGATGATCTTCAGAAATTTGTCCAGATCGTAATCAGTCAGTCAGTCAGTTCAATCAGTTCAATCAGTTCTGGTCCTCAGCACCGTGTCCAGCCTCATGGCCAGACCGGTTACAGTCCGTGAAAGTTCACCGATCTGACTCGCTGTTGCGTTGTTAAGGTTCAGTTCGCATAGATTACGGTACAGTTCCTCAATCTGTGTCACTCTCTGATCTAATTGCTTCAAACGGTCAAACACGGCCTCGAGGCATTTCTTCATTTCAGACAGCAGCTCTGTGAATTTGCTTGCAGCTGTCTTACCAATCTTTCGATAGGTCAGGGTAATCCCAAAGCCAAAGAATAGGAGCCCCGCTATCAGTAATCCAATCATCTATAGATCCAGGACCTGCCAGTTGTTCCATGGGTCCATCGCATATCCCGTCCGGGCAGGTGGGCTCTCCCGGAGCAGGCTTTCTTTGTGAAAAAATCAATTACATTTCAGTGTTGTTTTCAGGAGTCCAGCAAGCAGCGGGTCTCAGAGAAAAAGAGCCAAAATAGACAGAGCAGAGCGGAGCAAAGGAAGACATGTCTGCACTGTACAAAAGCAGGAAGGAGTCCCCACCTCCTTCAAAAAATCCACCATCATCCCTGTCCCTAAGAACAGTAAACCCTCTTGCCTAAATGACTATCGTCCAGTGGCTCTCACGTCTATAGTCATGAAGTTCTTTGAGAGATTCATCAAAAACAACATTTGCTCCTACATCCCTGACACATCCTCTTCAGTTTGCCTATCGTCCCAATAGATTGACTGAAGATGCCATCTCTCACGTCCCCCACTCATCCCTCACTCACATCGACAGCAAGAGTGGGAACTATGCTAGGCTGCTATTTATTGACTATAGCTCAGCTTTTAACACCATAGTTCCCATTAAGCTAACCACCGAACTCCTGGATCTCGGCCTGAACTCTTCTCTCTGCCACTGGATTGAGGATTTCCTCACTGGCAGACGTGATGAAGCTTCTGAGCAAATCAAGAAATGTCTTGATGTTTAGATGGTTGTGAAATTTAAGATTGTAGTGTACTTAATCAGCTGTATTTCTCAGAAATATCTGGATTGTTTATACTAGTATAAGAAAATTATTTAATCATTTATGAGATGTCAGAGATGTACAAAAGTTCTGTTTACCTGCATTATTATATTTCTGTATTATGTAGGTATGGGATTGGAACTCCTATTTTCCTTGGATTGGCTGGAAGTTTCTTTATAATTCTGGGATCTATTTTATATGCTGTGACAGTCATCCCAGTGAGGTAAATAATTGTTTCAGTAAAACTCACAAAACTAATTAAAAGTATTTGGTAAAACTTTATAATATAGTTAAAATTAAAGGGAGCAAGTATTAAGCATTGATTTTTTTTGGTTTTCAGTGGCTTTAATTACATTAAAGCTGAAAAAGTTCTGATTGAAACTAGTCTTCGTTTCATTTTTTTCCCATCACAAAAACAGTTGTTGTAATGGGGTGTGTAGACTTTATATTCACTGTAACAAGAACTAACAATGTATCCATAAAGCGTTTATTAACCTTTGTTATTTTTATTTAAGAAAAATATTCATTCACTGTGCATTAATATAATCAGATACAAATGTATTAGTGAATGTTGTGAATGAAGCTATAGTAGTATTTTTTATTCTTAGATCATGTTTACTAATGTATTTAACTAATGCAAACCTTATTATTCCAGAATATTATTTTACAGCAGATGTTGTCTCTTGTAGGCTGTTGAGCGCCTTTGCAGAGAGCGCAGCAGAAGCGGCTCCATCGTACGGCCAGCGAACGGCCGGTAAATCTCTCTACACTACAGCTTACTGCGCTCCATCCCGGCACTCCAGCGGCTCCCGCGGCTCTCACGTCTCCAGCTTGCCACGCGTCACAGGGGAGAAGATACCGGCCAGAGACACATTTGTGTGAAATCTTAAAAGAGCTCTGTAACATGACAACCAGTAATAAAATCTGCTACAAGTTAGATTCATTTTGTGAAAAATCTTTCAGTTTGTTTCAGTTATTGATGCAACTATTATTTTATGTTACTGCACTCGGGCCCTCAAGATAGCCGAATTTGTCCAAAATAAGGGTGCACAGCTGGAAGGAAATAAAACTATAGGTAATTCACATTTCGTGGTGGTAAAGTGTTGTTGCATACAGAAAGAGATTAAAAACAGCCAGATCTGCTTACTTTTCAGCTCTCTTAGAAGAAAACAAACAACCATGAGTATTTATTTCATATAGTGACTAAATTAACAATAAGTGCATGGTATCAAATGAATAATTTAAATGTAAGTGTTACATGTCTGTTGTATCTTTATTTACTTCCTGCTTCCCAACGTGCTCCCCGGTGTTTTCCCAGTCACATGTCTCATCATCAGTCACCTTGTTAGTCTTGTCAGCTGTGTCCCATCCTCTACTCATCCCCAGAGTATATCTACCATGTGTTTTCCATCAGTTGATGTCCCTCCACATTTGTGTAGAGTTGTGCTATAGCCACGAGTCTAGTTTTCTAGACGGCTCATGCGAGTCCAAGCCCTGAGTGCTCACCAGAGAGGTGGGCAATAGCTGTAATGGCCTTGGCGCTGAGGTGTGTGCCAGTGCAGTCTTTCTACAAAAGTAGAAAAGTTATTTCATATCCTAGATTATTGTAATGCTCTACTAGGTGGTTGCCCTGCACGCTTAATAAACAAACTCCAGCTGCTCCAAAACACAGCAGCTTGAGTTCTTACTAGAACCAGGAAGCATGAGCATATTAGCCTGGTTCTGTCAAACCTGCACTGGCTCCATTTCAACCATTGCATACATCCCTTGTGAAGTCCTCAGTGACATGACAGCCATCTGCACAGATTCTCAGCAGAGACCTCAAGAACTAAGCGACTGAGCCTTATTTCTCCAAAGGTTTTTTATTCTCCATTCTGTCACCTGATGGAGTTTGTGTTCTTGCCACTGTAACCTCTGACCTGCTTAGATGGGGAGAGTTAATATTCAGCAATATTATTGATTTGACTCTATTGACAGAACTGAACTGAGCTGGATGATAATTTTCTGCAGAGCTAAATTAAATAGTTAAATAATTGATGGTCTTTGCAACAGAACAGATTCTGCTTCAGCTACTTCAGTTAAACAACAGCCAAAATTACATACCGGTAATTTTCTTTTTATCGCTGTAAAGCTGCTTTGAAACAGTCTGTATTGCATAAAGCAGTAAAGAAATAAAGGTGACTTGACTTACTTGTTTTGTCTACTCCCTTTAAGATAAAGGTTCTTCTTTGGTATTGTAGATTTACTCCAGCCTTCTGTTATGGCATTAAAAGCTGTTTCTGGACAGACTTTTGAGAAGTGTTTTTATGAAGACAGAAAACTGCAACACTTGAAACCACAACAGCATTGATGCTTTCGTGAAGGACACATTCATGGTTCCTGTAACAAAGACAAGGGTGCACCTACTGACAAAATGGCCTCAGATTTATTTTTAACAGCAGCAGCACCTGAATGTCCCAGCAGATGGAGGCGCAAATATGAAGTGACGTGATATTGCAATCAGAAATGTAATGCATGCCAAAAACAAACAATGGTGTGAAAATGATATCCACAGAGAAAATCCAAAATGAATGAAAACAAATATACTGTTCAAAAAGGTATAAGCAAACAAACTTTTGGCTATGCCAACAAATGGACCCAAACCACTCTCACTTTACCTCCGTTACAGCTCTAAAATCCGTTACAGGCCATCTTAAAGAGTCAAGCACCTCCTCCTTGAACTAAACCATTTAGAAATTAAAAGGTACAAATAGATATAATTCAACAGTAACCAGGAGGTACATTATCATAATAATACAAAAACACTTAAATAATTGAAAAAAACCCCTGCAATAATTATTAACATTTAAAAGTTTTCAAATAAGAATAAAACAGGTCACCAAGAAGATCCCCCTCATGCCTGAGAACAATGAACTGTTCCTTCTATTGGCGGGAATTAAATCTTCAAAATGGTGGCATTTACTGTGAGTGTTCAAATTTGTGCAAAACTTTTAATATGCGATATTATATTGAGAAGTGCATGTATGTTCAAAGTCCAGTGACGGTAAGAGTCTCTTTCAAAATAAGTCTGAGACAAAACCATAAAAGGTTCTTTGAAGTGGGAAAAAGTTTGTTAGATTATTTATTTATTGTTCTTTGCACTAAAATAAATAAAATGTTTCTGTGAAGAACTGATCTCTGAAAGGTTCTTCATCACTGTGAAAATCCTGCTTTAGGCCCTTAATTTCAAGAGTCTATGAGGTGACATTTCTTACACAAAGCCATGTAATGCGGGCATCTGTATATGATAAACAGCGTTCATGCGAGTGGCTTTGATGACACTACAAACAAGCAGCGTCCTCCGCCCACAGACCAGTGAAAGCACTAGATCCCTTACGGGAGGTGCGTTTGTCTTCCTGCTGAGTTCAGTTTTAAAAGATCTTCTATAGTTTGGGCTCTGGCTGCATCAGGCACATCCCAGCATGCATTACAGAACGCTGCTGATGTACACTGAAATAGGCTGCTTTGTAGCATGTGTGTGCGGCTGGATCTTGGTCTGTTCGACTATGCCGACGGAATACTGGACTTACTCTGAAGTGGACAGTTTAGTCCTCACATCTTCTCACTATTTCTCCAACCTCTGGAAAGACTGCCTGTCTGACTCCACCGGCGTATCCGACTGCAAAGAGTTTCCCTCGCTGCTGGCTCTGCAGAGTGAGTATTATCAGAAAGTTCATTCTTCATTCCGGTCATTAATATCTCAGGCTGGATGTTTCTGTATGGAAACAAACCTTACACTTACACTCATGCATTTATCAGACACTTTTATCATTGCATTCAAGAAACACATTAACATTCTAATCAGTTCTTGCTTTCCCTGGGAATCAAACCCATGACTTTGGCGTTGCAAGCGTCACACTCTACTTCAAAGCTTGTTACTGGATGTTTGTAAGGAATGAAACTATCACTAAACTATCACTGACCTTTCATGACAACCACAAGTAGAAGGTCATGTTATACGTGTAGTCTAGAAGTAGACAATATGTGGTAATTATTACATAAAAACAACATCAAACCATTATTTTGGCTAAAGGAAATTAGGTTGAGATGAAAGAGGGATAATTCTGATTCAAGACTATCAGGGTCATGAATTTAAAACAATAGTGATGTGTATAAATCATTTAGAATAAACTGCAATATACGAGTAAAAGTAAGAATTGTCCGCTTGTAAAAGACTTGTGTGTGAGCAAAATATTAATTGCACAACACAATATTAGTGAAAAACACTATAAATGTGACTATTGTCATGTCCATCTGTGCCCAGCATACATCCACCTGTGCCGATCTCTCGTCATCACATCCATCACTCTGGGATTCTTCGGATCGACTCTGGCGTTGGTGGGGATGAAGTGCACCAAACTCGGAGGCTCTGAGACTGTGAATGCAAGAATAACCTTGGCCGCGGGCATCAACTATGCTTTATCAGGTAAACCCCTGCACTTGTCCACCCGTCCGGCACGTCCCTGCTCCTCTGAACCCGTCCTCTGTCTCCGCTTTAGGTCTCTGCGGCATGTTTGCTTACAGCTGGTACGGCCACAAGGTGATTTCTGAGTTCATGGATCCCAACTACAAGGCCAAAAAGTGAATATTTCAATACAGAAATGACGTCAGATAAAATGTGCACTTGATGCGGATCAGAGTTGGAAAGGTGTTTGTTTTGGCGGCAGGTTTGAGTTGGGAGCGGCGCTGTTTGTGGGATGGGGTGGATCGGCGCTCCTGCTGGCCGGAGGACTCGTGTACTGCATCATGACGGGGAACCAGGCCTGCCAATCCAGGTATCAACACAAAACAATACCCTGTACCTCTGAGTGCATCGCACAAAGCCATCTTTACTGTGCAAGTCTATTTTAAAACCAAGTTCCTTGAGATTCACCCTTCAATACAACATGCTGAAGTTACTGAGTTAGCCTAATTTTAGGGAATAATATGTATTGATTTGGGAATTAAGGCATAACAACCGGCCAAATTACAAATAATTTATACTGTATTTTATAATTAAGGTCTAACTATTCTAATATTATGTGATATGCATGACCTACTATACTAAACAACAATTTATTAGGAATATCTTCATCCACTGAAGTTGCTCGATTATTTTCATTAAGAGATTCACTCACCTAAAGGATTATGAGGAACACCTGTTCAATTTCTCATTAATGCACTTATCTAATCAACCAATCACATGGCAGCTGCTTCAATGCATTTAGGGGTTGTTCCTGCTCAAGACAATCTCCTGAACTCCAAACTGAATGTCAGAATGGGAAAGAAAGGTGATTTCAGTAGTTTTGAGCGTGGCATGGTTATTGCTGCCAGACGGGCCGGTCTGAGTGTTTCACAATCTGCTCACTTACTGGGATTTTCAAGCACAACCATTTCTAGGGTTTACAAAGAATGCTGTGAAAAGGGAAAAGCATCCAGTATGCGGCAGTCCTGTGGGAGAAAATGCCTTGTTGATGCTAGAGGTCAGAGGTCATGGGCAACTGATTCAAGCTGATAGAAGAGCAAGTTTGACTGAAATAACCACTTGTTACAACTGAGGTTTGCAGCAAAGCATTTGTGAAGCCACAACACGCACAACCTTGAGGCGGATGGGCTACAACAGCAGAAGCCCCCACCGGTGCCACTCATCTCCACTACAAATAGGAAAAAGAGGCACAATTTGCACGAGTCACCAAAATTGGACAGTTGAAGACTGGAAAAATGTTGCCTGGTCTGATGAGTCTGGATTTCTGTTGAGACATTCAGATGGTAGAGTCAGAATTTGGCGTAAACGGAATGAGAACATGGATCCATCATGCCTTGTTACCACTGTGCAGGCTGGTGGTGGTGGTGTAATGGTGTGGGGATGTTTTCTTGGCACACTTTAGGCCCCTTAGTGCCAATTGGGCATCGTTTAAATGCCACGGCCTACCTGAGCATTGTTTCTGACCATGTCCATCCCTTTATGACCACCATGTGCCATCCTCTGATGCTTCCAGCAGGATAATGCACCATGTCACAAAGCTCAAATCATTTCAGATGGGTTTCTTGAACATGGCAATGAGTTCACTGCACTAAAATGCCCCCACAGTCACCAGATCTCAACCCAATAGAGCATCTTTGGGATGTGGAGGAACGGGAGCTTCGTGTCCTGGATGTGCATCCCACAAATCTCCATCAACTGCAAGATGCTCCTATCAATATGGCCAACATTTCTAAAGAATGCTTTCAGCACCTTGTTGAATCAATGCCACGAGAATTAAGGAGTTCTGAAGGAGAAAGGGGGTCAAACACAGTATTAGTGTGTGTTCTTAATAATCCTTTAGGTGAGTATATATATCATAGCAGAATAGTTAAGAGTTAGAGACTCTGCTATGATTTTATTTCAGTTTATTTCATGATTTTATTTTCAATTCCACCCAATCAGCAAAATTAGAAATATTGCAAAACAGTTCTTAGTAGTTACTGTGTAAATATACAATTTTTCTGTGTTGTTACAGTGCAAGTCAAACTTGTTACCCGTAGTTACAGTAATCACATCACCTGCGGGCCGTAAATTAAAGTGGTGCTTGTGGTACTGAGTAAAATTAATTAACATGTTCTTACTATAGGGTTTATAGGGAGAGAGAGAGAGAGAGCGAGCGAAAAAAAAGAGACTACAGTAAGGACATGTGACAAGCACAACAAAAATGAAGTGTAACCCAGTATCCACACAAAATGCAATGCATGTCAACTTATCCTACAACCCGAACCCTAAATGACCAGAACTAATCCTGTAATGTGAGTTAGTTGACATGTAAATGCAACGCTACTTGTAGTTGACAGAATGTCTGAACTGGACTGTTGAAATAAAGTGCCACCCTTCCTCTGGTTATTGAACATAATTATGATGATGTTTGTGCTTCAGCTCCAAGACTCGAGAGCCGTCGTATCCCAGTCCTTCCTCTGACGCAGAGCAGAAGACACTGAGCACTCGTCCGCCGTCGCCCGTCCCGCACAGAGCCACGCAGAAGCCAGGCAGGCCTTCCAGAGGCGCTCGCGGTGTGGACGCCTACGTCTGACGCGCTCCTGCTTCAAATGTGTTCAGGGAATCTTTTAACACCATCAACATTCACAGAATGAACTGTTTCACAGAAATAAATTGGACAGATTCCTGTCACAAGTCATGCTCTTCATTTCTCCATCTGCTCTGTTCAGATTGTTGTCATCTTTCCTGCTGTTTGAAATGGATTATTCCTGTCTTTTAATCTAAAGTTAATCTAGTTTTAAATATCACTTGAATTTTCTTACTTAGAAAACAACAGCCAATTCTTTAAATGAAGGATGTTTTTAAAGTGACTGTATATTTTGTCTCAGTTCGTCCTGAAACCAGAGATTAAGACATTTTTATATTTTAAGAGCTCAATGATTCTTATTTTCAGAGGTTTGCACATTCTGGTTTTTTTTTTTATATTATATTCCAATGTACTTTACAGTTATTTACAATCAACCACAAATTAAAAATAAGATGCTTGACTACCATTGAACCATTGCATTGGTTTCAAGATTTGTATTTGTTGAATCTAGTTATATCATCTAAATTTGCTTGGCTTTTTTCTTTCTTTACAACTTTTAATATAATTGTTCTGTCTTGTTTTAAGATGTTCTTATCAAGTGGAATTTTCTCACAAAATCGGTAGATCGTTAGCTTAAGTCGATGACTTAATTTGTCATCTTTATTCCCGTTTCAAATGCATTATTCCCAGCTGTTATCCATCAGCTCATGTGAAGATCCAGATGTTTTCTTGAAGCAACAGATCAGTGTCAGTGCTTTATGGACAGCGCCATCTGTAGGAGAATAAAGCTCAGCACAAGTCTTTTCTACTTAAACTAATAAAACGGGGTCAGGTTTTGTTTTAGCAGTTTCATTTTGATAAACAATTAACATTATGGATACATGAATAGAGGTTTTACTGCTGTAAAACTGAGCTGAACATATTCAAATAAAGTCGATTATTTTTGAATCCAGCCAATCTCTAATAAACATCTGCCTTTCTGATGAACCCAAGCCGTTTCAATGAACATTAGATATATTGCAAGTTTAGACACAAGAGGTTCACTTTTTAAAACACACCAAACCAATGTCGACGAGGACGCATAAGTGTAGTTTTCGGTAAAAAAAAAAAAAAAAAAGGTAATTTTTTTGAAAAAGCTAAACAAATATCCCCCAAATCCCTTCGATCACATCAAGAACTCGAGATAATGCGTCTGAGACTTCATGAGGCAACAGAACAATCGCATCTTGATTTATTGACATTTCAAAAACAGAATTTCACACACAACATCTTTTTAATGCATTAAAATCAAAGCACCGCGTCTGATTTCTTCCTGAGAGTACGCTCATCGTGGGCTGTTGGGATTCGGAGAGGGAAAGCCGTTCATGTGGACCATCTGACGTGAACGGGGCTGAAGTCCCAGCGGTCCGGATGGCCCATGTGCCGCAGGCCGCTGTACGGGGAGCTGCTCCACTGGAACACGGGCGTCTGATCCCAGGTCGGGCCGCTGACGGCCAGCAGCTCCATCCGCTGGAACATGCCGGAGCTCGTCATCTGCAGGACAGCGGGAGCGTTAGAGCGGCGCGGCGACACATGACGCCAGCTGTCGTTACCCACCTTCATGTCTGTCCCTCCGTGCGGCCTCTGCTTCAGCGCTCCGAACGGATACGAGCCGTTGGCGGGATTCAAGTCGGACCGGGCAGAGATGGAGTTCTCTCCGTTCTGAAGCGGGTCACAGGCGTCGCAGCGGGACAAAGGGTCCTCCTGGAAGTTGTTATACCTGCAGAACGAGGACGCATGAAGACGGGAAGCAGCACAACACAGGTGAGGGTCGGAGCGGGACCGTACCTCATCAGACGCACCATGGACTCGATGTCCGTCACCAGAGTCTGGTTCCTGCGGAAGATCTGTGCTCTCGGGTTCTCGCTGTAGGAGAACCAGGACCCGTATTTCTGCACCAGCTCCTGTCCTCCGCTCGTGTTGAACACCTCCTCGAAGTACCTGCACAGAAACCCTGAGGAGTCAGCGGCGCGTCTGCAGATCTCAGGCAGGATTCCTCATCCACAATACAGGAACACGCAACTAATCTGAGTTTTTCTCCTATCCAGCCTTTCTGGTTGATACACACCCATTATAATTTAGAAAGTGTTTGCATTTCTGTGGAAGGACAGGTAAAGTTTGAGCATGATAATGTCAGTACTGATGTTAAATAACCTGCAGAGCTGCTTTATAGATGAAATGAACTCATGTAATAAGTGCTGATGAACTGACTTCAGCTGAACACACTGCAAGAAATCACATGACGAGTCCAAAAATCCTGAAATAAAGCAATAAATCATGTTTTTCCCTTCTAAAATAAATTAACTCGCCTAGAACTGGAAGCAAAATAATATTTTGCTTGTTTTGAGAAAATATAACTTGAATTTACTTGGACAAAAATTGACAATTGTGGCGATTCTTTAAATGAAGGATGTTTTTAAAGCGAACGGTATATTTTGTCTCAGTTCTTCCTGAAATCAGAGATTAAAACGTATTTTCATATTTAAAGAGCTCAATGATTCTTATTTTCAGAAAACAATGTTTGCACGTTCTGTCACAAAGACTTTAAAAATATATATTATATCTCACTTTAGAAATTCAACAGAAATGTGTTTTTTTACAAAAAAAATCAATTTCCATTGGTTTCAAGACATTTGAATTGCTTGAATCTAGTTATAATATCTACATTTGCTTTGCTTTTTTCTTGTTTTAAGAACTTTTTAAATATCTATTTTGTCTTGTTTTAAGATGTTCTTATCATTTAGCTTAATTTGAGTTTTTTTGTTTTGTTTTCTTATTTTTGCACGTTAATGTTTTGCGGTGCAATGTTGTCTTTATAGAGCTGCTGTACAGCATATGTTCATATGTTTGGAAGCTTGTTTCTGGTAATAGCAACTGTTTATCTCCCTATTTGAACTTTCAAGCAACTCGGATGTTTTCTCAGAACTATGAGACAAAAATCATAATTGTGAGATACTTTATCTCTTGCACTTTGGACTTTCTAACTTGAAAAAGTCAGAATTGCATTGTTTATTCTGTGGGTGAACAAGTGATCTGTGCAAACTCGTTAAATGTAGACTCAACTTACAATGCATGTCTAGAAAACTATAAAAGTCCACCCAACTGTGTCATGTGTTCAGAGAGATTGTGTGGATGAATCTCACAGTACTGGGACAGAGCTGAACTGAGTTCATCTACAGCTCAGATCACGACCGGATCAGAACATGCCTCGACTTCAGCTGCTGCGTTTAACAAAACTGAAGCATGAAATGAAGTTTCTCAGCAGACAGTATCTCTCACACACACACACCAGGGGCGTAGCCAGAAATTTATTTTTGAGGGGGCCCAGCTTAAAATGAGGGGGCCTGAGCATAACGTAGTCGGCTGGATTCGAACCTGCGCGGGGACACACCAATGGATCTCTAGTCTATCGCCTTTACCTCTCAGCCAAGATATGCGTTTTCACTTTAGTTTTCACAGTCGCGATTTTAAACAATTGGAAATCTGAGGGGGCCGGACATGTAAATGAGGGGGCCCAGGCCCACCCAGGCCCCCCGTGGCTACGCCACTGACACACACACACAGGTTCTCATCACTCACGGGATGTTGTAACTGGCCCAGTATCCCGCGTTAAACAGCTCCTCTGTTTTGTCTGCTGCTATGGTCATCCCACTGGAAGAAACACAAAACACAGCGTAGGCTTTTCTGCAGACGTTACACAGAGTGTTATTCAAGAAGTTATAATAAACAGGGATTTCTTGTTAGAGTTACACGGAGTCAAAAGTTTGAAATAGTTCAGATGTTTTCATGCTTCAGAAGAGACTCTTTCAGAGACAAATACAGCAATACCTTGATACGAGCGTCTCGACATACGAGCATTTGAGTATGTTTTGCTTTGAGATACGAGTGATACAGACGAGCACTCTGAGTCCACGCCGCCGCACTCCTTCACTTCACGTGTTCCTCCACTAAAATAAAAGTGTTCGCGCAGCAGAAACAGCAGTTGAGAAGATCGAGCGCGTGTGGTGAACATGCGTGTGCGTATTCATGTGCAGATGAGATGTCATGCGCGTGATTAAAATGAGCTTGCGGGCTCCCGTTTTTCCGCGTGTGAATCGGTTATCTGCTTGCAGATGTAATTTACGTGCGTGCAAACATCAGTTTTGGGTTCATTTCTTTTTGCCATGGATTTGACGCCATAGTCGACTTCCGTACGCATCTCCCGCGAGTCTCTGTATTGAGTTTGTAATCTACGTAATCCCTCCTCCTCTTCCTCCTCCTCCTCACATGTCGTCATCAGCTGCTACTGTATCGTGTGTCTTGAAGGTATGAACTCATAATTAAAGCCATTTTATTTTATATCACAGGAATCCTTATATACTATAACTGTGTGTGTGTGTGTGTGTGTGTCTACAGCAATTAAAAACATGTTTTCCATTGCTATAAGCACTAATAATGGAGTTTTTTAGAGGGCCGAAACCGATTCATTAATTTGTTTTCTGTTATTTCTTATGGGGAAAAATAATTTGAGATACGAGCAATTTGAGTTATGAGCTCGTCCTGGAACGGATTATGCTCGTATCTCAAGGAATCACTGTATACGAATTATTCCAAGCGTTTGACTGGCAGGGTATGAATGACTGGCGTTTCTTCAGACATTCTGTCTTAATTCCATGAGTCAATCAAATCAAATCTGTCACTGTAAGAGAGCCGCTCCAGTGCCAGTGAACGAGCGCAGGCGAGCGCACTTACGGGATCTGCTCCAGAACGGTGAACAGCCCAAGTTTTGTGTATCCCTGGCCCGGAACAAAGAGCTTGTAGTCGACCACCATCCACTGATTGTTGTACCTGTCCAAGAAAACCATCACTATTTAGTTTGATCACATCTTTCATTCAGAAGTTGACATTTAAGAATCGTGCGTGCATTAAAAGCATTAAAAGCTCTTTACGTTCCACTGTTGTGCCGGCTGAAGAGGTTCATCCATTCCATACCGGTTTCCGCCAGGCGATTGGCCACGATGTTTCTCAGCCACTCCATCACAGAGTCGCGGGGCTTCACGAACTTCCACAGGTCAGGGTTACTGTTGCCAATCGTGGTTTCCAAAGTTACCTGAGGAGGAACACGAGTATTAAAGACATGAGCAGTGCTCTAGCCAACAATATAACACATTTACATTCCTGCATTTATCAGCTGCTTTTATCATTGCATTCAAGAAACACATTGACATTCTAATCAGTTCTTGCTTTCCCTGGGGATCGAACCCATGACCTTGATGTTGCAAGCGCCGCTCTCTACTGTTTGAGCGACAGGAATAGCTTTAACCAGAACGGGAAGAGTCTCACCAAACCACTGCTGAGCAAATAGAAGTCATCGCCTGAGAAAATACTGCCAGGATAGGAGGAAAACACCTGAGTTTTCCCGGGAATATTCTCCTTTCCTGCAGGAACAGTGATGCATGCATTACATATTATATATATTACAATATGTGATACAAACAGAAGTGGATGTGATCATTTGAGAGGCTTCTACCCGTGGGAGACGTGTGGTAAGCGAAACTGTATCTCTTGAGTATCCGCAGCATGGACTGGTAGTTGTTCCACGTGTCGTGAGACACCAGCAGATCCTTTCCGCCCGGCAGGACTTTAATCAGAGCGGAGCAGGAGCCCGAGCCCACGGCGCGAGACCGGCTGGACTTGTTGAGCGCAGCCTCCAGATCCTCCAGGTCTCCTCCCATCTGGAAGAGGCTGAACGCCAACAGAGAGGAAGAATGCACTTTCACAAATAATGATAATAATACAACAGGACATTTTTCAGATGAACTAAAGCACAACAAGTACAGCATGGCTACACTCACAGGAAGCCAAAGGGTTTGATGGAAGGGCTTCCAGACGGAAATTCAACCTGCCCGTTGTATCCGTCCTCCAAACCCTGCAGCTGCAGCAAAGACAAACGCACCTGGAGGAGAAAGACATCAGCCGCAGAACTGCGTCAACATGCAACACGTTACAAGAGACTGAAAAACAACACAAGACAGTGAAAATAGACGTCTTGCAGCTTTGGTTGTTCTTCAATCACACTTCTGTATGGAAGTAAATGCAAGATGGAAGACCAAACGGAACGCACATACAGCAATATCTTGAGATACGAGCGTCTCGACATAAGAGTATTCTGAGATCCGAGCAAGCCGGAGCAATTTTTGCTTTGACATACGAGTAAAGATTTGAGATATGAGCAACTTCCAGACGAGCACTCAGAGCCCACGCCGCCTCACTCCTTCCCTTCACGTTCATTAACTTCCGTACGCATCTCTCGTGAGTCTTCCTGTGGTGTGTGTTACACTCATTTATGGGTAATTGCATATGATCTCCACTAGAGGCAGCTTGGTTTTACAGCGGGGGTTACCGGGGGCAACGAGTGATTCACCAGTATTAAGCTGGGAGCAGCACCAGTTATGAGTGTTCAATAATAATAAATATGAGCTTCTGAGTCTATCAAACACACAACACGGGAACAAACACTACACTTCTGTATTGTGTTTGCATTATCTACGTAATCCCTCCCTCCTCCTCCACACATGCCGCAATTAGCCGCTACTGTATCGTCTGTCTCTTCTTCCCATATTTCTTACTGGAAAATGATTTGAGATACCTCAAGGCATTACTGTACTGCTGTCAAGGCCAGTGGATTTAATTTAGGGTGTAATGTTAACACAGACAGCAAGCCTAAGCTGGAATAAGAAGCAATGCTTGATAAAGACCTGTAGACGCAGTGAAATGTCGCTCGTCTCGTACCTGATGCCAGTACGGGTCCGTGTGCGTGTCCATCTGCTGCTTCATCCACTGCAGGTTGGTGCTGATGTAGTCTTTGAGCCGCTGACAGTAGCCCACGTCTCGAGCGAATCCCCCGCAGTAACCCATCAGCGTGTTCATCCAGTGCTTGTAGATGAGCTGTGGCAGCAGACGGGGAGACTCACTCAAAGCGTGCTTAAACTCAGACGGCACTCGAGTCTAATGAGGAATCTTTCGTGAAGTGGACGTGGTCATGTCACATATGCACTCTTCTCAAAGTGGTTATGTCTACAGTCAGTGCTAATAACAGACACACGTGTCCCAAATGACGCTATATATTTAAACTACACATGTACTCAACCACCAATCCATATTTAGTTTTTTCGGTTAATTAAATGCATTATACTAAAAAGGCCATAGAATTGTGCATAACTATGCAAATTAGATTAGATTAGATTCAACTTTATTGTCATTGCACAAGTACAGGTACAAGGCAACGAAATGCAGTTTAGGTCCAACCAGAAGTGCAATAGCAGCAAGTGCAGGATATATACAATGGTTGCATAAGTGCAGGATATGGAGATGTACAGGATTTACAGGTAATATGTACAATGAGTATAAATATACAGATGATTATTACTATGACAGGTGAGTGTGTGCTATAAATATAATTACAGGTGTCTATAAACAGCATTTACAGGTGAATATGTGCTATAAATGTAAATGTATATACAGATGTCTAACTATAAACAGAATTTTACAGGTAGATGTATACAATTGTTAGCTTAAGGTAAGCAGTAGATTTAAGGTAGTGCAATGAGCATGGACAGTGCAAATAAGTGAGATGCGAAATGTAAACAGTTGGTACTGTATGAACAGTTGGTAGTGCAAATGAGCATGTTCCAGCTAAAGTACAGTAGTGCAAGGTGCAAGTGTAAACAGTTGTTACTGTAAACAGTAAACAGTTGTTGTAAACAGTTGTTACTGTAATGAACAGTCGGCAGTGCAAATGGCACAAATAAGTAACAGAGTGAGCGAAGAGTCTATAGGGTAGTAGTGGGGGGGGGGGGCAGTGAAGGAGTCTGGTGTGGTGGGGGAGTCTGTGAGGGGAGTGGGATGGGGGGGAAGGAGTCGGGACGCACTTGAAAAGAAAACTAGTGGACAAGTGAGTTAGAGTTTGTGATTTACATTTAATTCTATAAAAACAATCAGTGCATGGTGTGTCACAAAGATTTATCCGGCAAAGCAAACCATGAGTGCTCAGTGATTAACTTTACACGCGTGTAGTGTGTACTTTACACAAGTGCCTAAATATTTAAAAGAGTGTCAAATCAAGATCACTGGAGAGATTTGCTGCCATCTTTCACATCCCTATTGTAATGCTAGGAAGCTAAGAAAGGAAAATGGATGATCTACGGGCAGGAGAGATTTCAATGAAAAAGCAAAACAGGGAAACACTGGAGACATAAACACATAGATACAACAACGAGAAACGCAAGAGCTATTTATACTATGAGCTTAACAAGATGATGAGTGACGCTGGGAATGAACAAACTGAAAACAAAATGGCAGAAAACTGTCCATAGACAAATATTTGCCCCATGCAACCCCACAGAATTTCAGGTTTTCACTTGTAAACTGTCACAGTCATGTTGCGTCTCATCACTTCCCGTTTCCTCCAGCGTGATCCACTATGTTTCCGTCACGTCAGTCACTCCCCTTGTTAGTCTCATCAGGTGTTTCCCATTATCCAGTATATATAAACCCTCATGTTCTCCCTTATCTTTGTCGATTGCTGATGTTCTTATGTTGCGTTTCCGGTTTCCGTGCAGTTCCTAGTTCTAAGAGTGTTTTGCACAAGTGTGCCTTTTGTTTTCTTATATTTAAAGGGTTTTTATTTAATAGAGTTTTCTGTTAATATCTGCTTCTCTGTGTCAACGTCACTCCACAACACAACCTCATCAAGTCATTCACGTTTAAAAACACGACTCCAGTTGAAGCGCTCTTAAACATAAGGTTCCAAAAAGTGCCATAGAAGAACAGTTTCTGGTTCCCCGAAGAACCTTTCAGTGATCAGTTTCTAAAAGAACCATTATTTTCTTGAAGAACATGAATAATCTAAAGCCTTTTTCCACTAGAAATAACCTTTTGTGCAATGGAAAGATTGCATGCATGTTAAAGGTTCTTCATGGAACCTGTGTTGCAGGATGAAGGCGAGGAAGAACAGGATGAAACTGAAATCTCTATATTTAAACTAAACCAAAAATACTTAACACATAAGTGTACACATAAACAAAAGTGACACTTGTGAAAACCTGGAGGAGAACATCCACACACAGCTCACGCGCACACACACACACATTCACAACAACTGGCAAAGACAAGGGAACACATGAGGGTTTTTATACAGGAGGAGACGGGGAACAGGTGACGAGACAGGATGCACACGGAAGGAAACAGGAAGTGTGAAGCGACACGACAGGACTGTCACAGAACCATTGAATGCAATAAAGAACCGTTAGAGTTTAAGAGTGTGTTACACCATTTCAATGAACTGACTAGCAGCAGAAGACGGAGCCTGACAGTGTGGCACAACTGTGATTTTAATCTGTGACCGTACGCCTTTATTATCTTTACTTCCATGGCGTTAGAAATTGTTTTTTGTCATTGCGTCCTTCTCACAATGAAAGACCTTTTTAAAAATCACTTAATATTTAACGTAATCTACAGGCCTTATTAAAGATCAATCCAAGCCGAATCAGTGCCAGAAGTGGCCTAACACAGGCCTAAGGTTTATTTTATTTATCTTTACATGCACAGTACAAAGACCTGTTGTTTGTTGTTGATTATTTTCATTATGGATGAGTTGTGGCAGTTGTGTACCTGTGATGTGGCCGCAGCCTCCACGAGTCCAGCCGCATACGCCTGCAGAGTGTCATTATAGGAGCCGTTGGTGCTGACATCCAGATACGCCCACCTGACACACACACACACGTTTATGGTGGTCTGCTCAAGTTCAAGCTGTTTTATCATCCATTTCTTACCTGTGAAACATTGATATTAGGGATGAGCGAGTACAGCATTATCTGTATCTGGACTGGGAGGGGCCTAACCCGGGAGTGGGCGGGATTTAAACCCAGAGTGGTCGGTTTGACTTGAAATGGGCGGGGCTTTAATCCAAGTAATCCGGTATGTTATTTTTAATCATGCAATTGATATGGGTTGATCAAAAATTGTTATATTTATTACTGATTAGAATCAATCAGATATTGGCTATACGCTAATTATGATGTAATTTCATTGTATTTGTAGTCTGTCCAGAGTCAGCCCTTTGTCAGATAACGAATATGAAATTGACCGAGACGTGGTCCGTTAAGACTACAGGTTAACCAGCGTCAATCACTGCACAAGAATCAAGATATCATCTGAAAGATCACCATAATCACAAGATTAAAGACCAATGCTGTGCTGAAATTGGCTATATTTACATGTAAAATTACCAATCAGAGAAAAAGTTAGAAGCAACAGAACGCAACTCCTATTTTTTGCTCTCTGCCAAACACTGATTAAAAACAAACAAGTAAAAATAATCCAAGGTACTTGTCTTACAGCATTCACAACTTAATGAGCATTTAAATCCTTGCACTAATGATTGTTGACTGGTTTTAATGTAACCGTAGCAGTGAAAAATGTAACAAATTAAGTTTGCATAAGACGTGGCACGTGACAAATCATGCGCTTAAAACACAGAGTGTAAAATATCTAAAACGGTGTTAATATGAGGCGGTTCCACATCACTGAAAACAACAATGCTGGGGAAAGGGAAAAGTGGTTATTTTTTATATTATTAATATATCAGTTTTATTAATTAAATTATTCAAAACTAGTGGATCTGTTCAAGTCAATTCTTTTTGCAGTTTTAATTTCGGTTTGTTCTTTCGGTTTAATATTTGTTCAGTGACAGTTTTACTTTTTTGTTTCAGTTTTGTTGACATTTTCCCAATATTTCTAGTGTTTCAGGGCTGCCAAAGTTAACAATTTAACTTAACAGTGCTAAATTTCTATTGAATGGCATGTTTAACACAAGTGGACTGTGAACAGTCAGACTTGTACTGATTCATATATTACGCAAACACTAAAAATGAACTCAGTTTTGTTGGTCAATGGGGTTTCATATGTGTTTTCACTAACAGCCAAATGTTCAATGACTTTTACACAAAACCTGCAAACACAAAAGAGAAGAAACAACCATGGCTCTATTTAAAGGAAGTGTGAACAAGCTGTCAGTTGTTTTTTTCTTTTTAAGGTCTAAATTGCAACTGTAACTAAACGTGAGAAATAATTCATCTAATAGTAATAGAATATGATGTTGAGTACATTACATTTCCTGGAAAAGTTATATAATACATTACCATATCCATTTACAGTATTGACATGATAGCACAAAAAAAAAAATTAGACTGACAACATCATCATTGCATTCAAGAGTAACTAGATGTTACATTTACTTTGAAGGAAAATTAGTCCGGTTTGTGAAATTAAGCTCTTATCATCCGATCGTGGTTGTATCTCTCTGTGTTACTGGACCTTAGTGCTGCATTTGATACAATTGACCACAAAATCCATCTAAATAGACTTGAAAACTATGTTGGCATTAGTGGAGTTGCATTAGCCTAGTTCAAATCATACTTATCTGAGCGTTATCAGTTTGTAGCAGTAAATGAGGAGATGTCATATCGGTCACGGGTTCAGTATGGAGTTCCTCAAGGTTCAGTACTAGGACCATTGCTTTTCACCCTGTACATGCTTCCTTTGGGTGCAGTTATTAGGAAGCATGGCATTAGCTTTCATTGTTACGCTGATGATACTCAGCTCTATATTTCTTCTCATCCCGATGAAACGTACCAATTCTCTAAATTAACAGAATGCATAACTGATATAAAAAAATTGGATGAATAACTTTCTACAGCTTAATTCTGAAAAAAAACAACAGAGATTCTAATTATTAGACCAAAAGGTTCTGCAGGTAATAATCTAGACCAGTGGTCCCCAACCCCCGGGTGAAATATGTTACCGGGCCGCGGACCGGTCCGTGAGCGGCTGTGGCGCTGTAGCTTTTTGGCGGTGAGGAGGTGTGTTTGTGGAGACAACAATCTTGCACGCACCTGATGTACTCGTTACATCAGAAAAAGAATGGCATCTATGCTAATATTAGTCTCTGTTTATCCCGAGGTTACCGTGGTCAGCCGGATCCGGGCCGTATCCAGATCAGATGAAAGACTTGCACCTGGACACGAGCACAGCACTGCCCTGAAGTGTCTGTGGAGACCGTGACTCTACTAAACCCTCCCCTGTGACGATCATGAACCCATCTCTAACCGGACCAAATTGGACTTCATACTGGACTTGAAATGTTGTTAATATAATATTCATGCACTGTTTGGCTGTTGGCCAGAGGAGAACTGGTCCCCCGACTGAGTCTGGTTTCTCCCAAGGTTTTTTCTCCATTCTGTTCTTCATTCATTCTGTCACCTGCTGGAGTTTTGGTTCTTGCCGCTGTCGCCTATGGCTTGCTCAGTTGGGGAAACTTACCACTTAATATTCAAAAGATTGTATTAATTCGCCTGCTCTTTTAAGGCTGCTGTTCAGCCAAACAAACGTTGTTTTTATTGTTTTCTTGTGACCACTGTAAAGCTGCTTTGAAACAATCTGCATTGTAAAAAGCGCTATATAAGTAAAGGTGACTTGACTGACTTGTCTTTGTGGAGGTGTTCGTGTCTTACCCTGTGTTATTGATGTCGTCGGTGAAGTTCGCGACAGCGACATATCCCGGGTCAAATCCCTCTTTCAGGAACAGGCGAGATGTTTTCTCATCATAGAGCGAAGAGTAGATCTGCGCCCATGACACATTTACAACACAGATTACACAGAAAAACAAGCGACAAAACGCCATCGGACCTCCAGAACCACTCTTCTCCTTTTTCTTCTGATGTTTCCTCGCGTTTGGGAAACTAGTTCTTCTGCATTACAGCCACCGCTCGGACGGGAGCGCGCGGCGCGGTCACATGATTCCTCAGCCACAGATAGCAGTTTCACAATGTTTGCCTTTTTTTGGTTGATAAAAGGTTTTAGGAATCCAACAGGAGTTGCAGGTGTCTATTAATTTTTAATACATAAGAAAAAATTGTGAAGATTCAGGAAACGCAGCTGTTCTATAACACCGGTCTAAAATAAAAATAAAATAATTTAAAAAGAGGGTAATGACTGACAGGACCTTTGGTCATCTTAAAAGCTGACTGGCAGAGAGATACCCCTGGAGGAGTCATCATTGTCTTGTTTAACTTATCAACAGACTCATGATTGATCACCAAAATAACCTAATCAAGCTATTCAAGATGCAGATGTGTCACCCCAGTATTAGATGTAATACTGGGGGGGAAGACACATCTGCATCTTGATTGCTAAAAATGCTATGCTAAAAATTGGACAGTAAGTTAATAATAATAAAATGAAAAGATTTAAATATAAGCCTATATTTCTTATTTATATACTGCAAATACAATGTTGGTCATATAATTAGAATATGATCAAAAAGTTGATTTCACCAATTCCATTCAAAAAGTGAAACTTGTATATTAAATCACTACACATAGACTGATATATTTCAAATGTTTATTTCTTTTAATTTGGATGATTATAACTGAGGAAAATCCCAAATTCAGAATCTCAGAAAATTTGAATATAACTTAAGACCAATACAAAGAAAGGATTTCTAGAAATCTTGGCCAACTGAAATGTATGAAAATTAAAAGTATGAGCATGTACAGCACTCAGTACTTAGCTGGGGCTCCTTTTGCTTTAATTACTGCAGCAACGCGGCGTGGCATGGAGTCGATCCGTCTGTGGCACTGCTCAGGTGTTATGAGAGCACGGTTATCCCTATTGCTTGTACACTTTTTTTCTACCACATCTTTTCCTTCGCCTCTCTATTTATGGGTGAGAGCTCTGTGAACAGCCAGCCTCTTTTGCAATGATCTTGTGTGTCTTGGCCTCCTTGTGCAAGGTGTCAATGGTCGCCTTTTGGACAACTGTCAAGTCAGCAGTCTTCCCCATGATTGTGTAGCCTACAGAACTAGACTGAGAGACCATTTAAAGGCCTTTGCAGGTGTTTTGAGTTAATTAGCTGATTAGAGTGTGGCACCAGGTGTCTTCAATATTGAACCTTTTCACAATATTCTTATTTTCTGAGATACTGAGTTTGGGATTTTCCTTAGTTGTCAGTTATAATCATAAAAATTAAAAGAACATTTGAAATATATCAGTCTGTGTGGAATGAATGAATATAATATACAAGTTTCAATTTTTGAATGGAATTAGTGAAATAAATCAACTTTACGCTTCATAAATCAAAATTTTACTCTTCACTTGGGATCAAGATAATTCAGTTTCCCCCAATCTTACCAAAAAGTTGGGCAGGAGGACGAGTCTATGGAGGCATGGGAGGAAGAATCGGAACAGAGAAACCCTGATAAGGACCCGGATGAAGACCAACGGCCGAAATGATGGTGGGAGGAGCCAGGGGAGCAACCCAGGTCAAATCCTGGATTCAAGAAAGGAAAGTCCATGGTGAAACCAATGGCGGGAGGAGCCAGAGTGAAGCCTCAGCAGTGAGTCCGGACAGAACCAAGGAAACTTCTGACAGAGGTGTAGCCATGACAGATGAAGACTCTGGGCTGAGCCAAGGAGATAAAGACACTGGGTGACACAGCAAGTCTGGAGGGGTAAGGCAGAGCCAACAGCTCGTGGGACTGAGGCACAGCCAGGGGCTTGGAAACCAGTGGAGCCAGAGGGAAGGCCGGAGTCTGGTGAAGCCAAAGGATTCAAGGGCTGAGGCACAGCTGTAAGACTGGAAGCCCAAGGCGAGACCAGGGTGACGACAACACAATCAATTTGACGACAAAAAATTCCTACAACACAATCTGAGGGCTTAAAGGAGATAAGGAGGCAGGGCTGGTGAACATCATTGGATAACTATGGTGACAAACGACTGGTGGGTAAATAAAAAGAAGGAAAATCCAACTGAAACTCCAAGAACACAAATATAATGATGTCACATGATCCTTGAAAAAAACAGGAACAGGACTATAAAATTAAGCACTACTGAGTTTTATAGTGTTGTATTGTTCCTTGTTAGTAAATGATTTAGTAAAAACCTTGAACCTTGTTGTAAGGTATTACTAGTTCATTTGGCTAACATAGTTTGTGCTTTTCTGAACCAACGTGTGTAAAATTGTTTGCACCATGAATTATCAGCTGCAGAAGAGCCAACTTTACTTTCTGCTTCAACTGGATTCTGCCAGCGACGAAGGCACAACAAATTTGTGCAATTACATTAAATTAGATTCAACTTTATTGTCATTGTGCAGTACAGTAGAGCCAATGAAACACAGAAGCATCTAATCTGTATAAATATATTAAAATATAAAACATTACTGTTGAAAGCTGCAATCAGATTCATTCCAATAAGTGCATGAAACAGTGATTATGGCTCATGGATCACGCATTGCTGACAGTAGACCAGACAACTTTGGGTGACCAGAGCTTTAGCCACTACTACCACACTCTGATTGGTTCCCCACAGCCGTAAGTGAACAGTTTATTGTTGAAAGCAAAAATGAATTACAATTTATCATACCACAATATGCATATGTGCACCCGTGATTGTGTATTAGTGAAATCAAGCATATCTTCTTGTGTAATTGAACACCATTCTCCAAAAAATGACCATATGGTGAATCTTTTATTTGAGTTTTTCTGTTGAAAGTTGATTGCATGCTCTTTGTACATGTGCCTGTTTTCTGCATCACTACATTCATCATCATCACATACAAACAAAACACTGTTGATGACACTTCCCCTGAGCTGAAGCGATAAAGTGAATAAATGACAAAATGGTAATGATGCCAAACCACTATTGGCTTATTTAAAAAAGTTTAGATCCACAGGGTTTATGGAAGCATCTGAAAATATTGGTATTGTTGGACAACTCCTTGTAGGAAGTCAGCAATCTCTTTGCCTGTCATGGATTGAAGACTTAAACCTGGGGTGCGTCTCAAACGGAAGGCTGTGTCCTCCTGTAATCAAGACTCCTTCTCAGACTTCAATGACAGAATGAGATGGTCTAGTAAGTCCTAAAATGAATTTAAAACACCATGTCAAAAATATTTTTTTTCTTAATGAAATTAGATGAGCTCAGGGCTGATTTCTGTCATTTATTTTAGAGTAAACCTAATGCATTCTACAAAATACAGTAATACCTTGAGATACGAGCGTCCCGACATACGAGTATTCTGAGATACGAGCAAGCCTTCGAGCAAATTTCTGTTTTGAGATACGAGTAAATATTTCAGATCCGAGTTTGTTCGTTAGTTCACTTCACGTGTTCGTTGACTTCGTACCAGGGGCGTAGCCAGAATTTTATTTTTGAGGGGGCCCAGCTTAAAATGAGGGGGCCTGAGCATAACGTAATCGGCTGGGTTCGAACCTGCGCGCGAAAACCGCACTGGATTTATAGTCCATCGCCTTAACCTCTCAGCCAGACTGGTTGTGGTGTAACGCGCAGCTCGCTCTTGTTGACTTTGGGGGTGCGTTGCGATCATCTTGTGCATTGGGCGATATGTGTTTTCACTTTAGTTTTCACAGTCGCGATTTTAAACAATTGAAAATCTGAGGGGGCCGCACATGTAAATGAGGGGGCCCAGGCCCACCCGTGGCTACGCCACTGCTTCGTACGCATCTCCCGCGAGTCTTCCTGTGGTGTGTGTTATATCCATGTATGGGTAATTGCATATGATCTCCACTAGAGGCAGCTTGGTTTTACAAGAACTCACAATTAAATCCACATTTTATTTTATTTAAAACATGTTTTTTCCCATTGTTTTTAGCACTAATAATTGAGTTTTAGAGGACCGGAACGGATTAATTTTTTTCGTTTATTGCTTATGGGAAAAAATGATTTGAGATACGAGCAGCTCGAGTTACGAGCTCGTCCTGGAACAGATCTCAAGGAATTACTGTATACTGAACGAAGGACACAAAACACAGCTGACTTCCGACGATCCTTCACGGTGATTGAACGGTGCTTGAGGACGAACAGTCCAGATATCCAGCCTTACTAGAACAGAGCCTTTCTAACTGAGAAGGACTCAATATATTCAGTGCTCAACAGAACTTAAAAGATGCAGCTTCCTTACCTGTTTACTATCAAATATTGCCAAGCGATTGCTGAATTATTGAATTATAAAAATCCATTTGGTTAGTTTTGTACTGGCAAGGCAAGTTTATTTTTATAATACACTTCACATACAGTGGTAATTCAAAGTGCTTGATCTCAAATATAGTCTGATGGCATGAAGTGGGACTCAGAAATGGTTAAGATTTTTTGAGGATGCAAAAGAACAATTTGGCTAAACTTAAGCTAAAATCCAAGATGGTGAACGTTGCAATATGGTTGATTGTTAAAGTCCACTAACTTTTTGGCTTGGCCCAATTGTAAAAAAATGGTAAAGACAAAACAAACAAAAAACACAAAAAAACGATATTGGCAGAAAATTTAGTGGCACTGGAGATGTTCTGGGGCAAATCCTAAATTTGTTAATGGTTAGAGATCATGCCATAGCTATGCCATTTCACAACCTTTTACCCTGTGGTTATTTGGGCTGCCAATCCCATGACAGAAGAAGAGTGAACAAGTTTTTGGGCATTACACATCTTTGGTTCCTAATGCCTATCATAATGACTTTTTACTTCATTCTATTTCATATTGTATTTACATACAGACACAAAATGTGTCCAAATAAAAACAACAAAAAATGTGATAAAAGACAAGAGCACTTTGTAAACAAAGAAAGGCAAAGAAAATGTTACAGAGCAAGTGAAAAGGAAAGTAAAGACTGCATGAAGAGGTCTATGAAGAGAGCGGGGGAAGATGTAGAAGACGACTCACTCCTTCAGAGAGAAAATGCTCAGGTGGGGCGGAGCCCATTCGATGGACCACCGCTGAAATACATAATGGCATATTAAAACAAACAGAAGACGGCGGATGTGGAAACTCTAACATACTGCTATGTGACTCAACTGTTGAAGGCAGTTATATTTATACTATCATTTATATGAACATGCTTTATTAAAACCAATTAAGTATCAGCCACACCCCAAACTCTCTTCCTGTTACAGTAGCCACACCCCAAACTCAACTATTGGTTAAGCTGAAAGTGATTGACGGATCTGATCAGACACTCAGTGTTGCCAGATTGGATGGATTCCTGCCCAATTGGGCTCCTTTTGGTCACGTCCGACCGGAAAAAAATGCATTGGGCTGGTTGATCAAAATTGGGCTGGTTTTTGATTCATAAAAACCCGCCCAAATTTCATATAAATGCATATAAATTTCATTAAAACAAACTTTAACCCAACAGTAAATTGCTGCTGATGTGTTATTTTACAAAATTGAGTGATTTACACACTATTTGATCTCCTTTTTTTGTTTTTTTTATGTTTGAGGACAGATAAAATAGGGTCACCAACTGCTTCTGTCTTTCACCATGTACAAGGAACTCCAAATCTGGAACTCACCCAACTCTCTTTGAGCTGGAAAGTGTTTTCCTGGGTCTTTCTGCAGTCGAATCTCCTTCACGGAGAAGATGGAGGTAGCTGCGGTGACAGAGTTTAAAATAATTAAGTGTTCACAAATTCAGTCAGAAACTGCCAGAAACTTGAATTAAGATGTTCACAAATTGTTTGATTAATGAGATAAATGTATCACATCCTACAAACGTATATTAGTGAAACTACTAAAAATAAACATGTAATTAAACTTATGCAACTATAATAATACTAATGAAATACTTACTGTCATCCAGATCCTGCACTTTGTCTCCTAATTCTCTGAAATAAATGTGCCGTAGAGCCGCTTCTGCAGAAATACGCCGCCTTGCTTCAAACTACAGAAACACATGTACATCTAGTGTGAATGTGTTTCTTTGCACACATTTACAAATGGAATCTCACTGCAAATACTGCAGTAAATTTTAAGCAATTTGTTGTGTTGCACTAACAAGTCAGAGCTATGATTCATAAGCAGTGTTGGGCAGTGCTAGTAACGTCAATGCTATTCCCTCATGAATACTGATATAATTAACAAGATACGGAACTTGCTCGCATTGTTTGATAGATTTAACTCTGTTTAGTGTGTAATGCTAAATCCAACTACATCAAATAAAAGTTGCCATTTTGCGTTAGGACTTTTATGTTGTATCTCCAGTTTCCTGTAATAGTTTGTACCTGTAATAGCTTTATGTCATTGGTTCCCTTGACTGTATCTGCAGTTGTTTCTTATTTCCCTTGTTTTAGTCAGTCAGTCGTTGTCTTCGCTCATGTCTTGAATGCTCATGTGTCAAGCTGTGCGTTCTTGTTCCCTGATTGGACTATCTTTCTTTGCATTTGGATACTCGCCTCTCATCTTCACTGGCACTGCAACAATAATTAACAACAGAAGTAATAACACTGGCAGTGTCCCGTCTTCTTTATTGGTGTTATTTTCATGACACTCGTGTGTTTCGTGTCTGTGTGCACGTACGGCTTTGAGGTTGGGCTCTTACGTTTGGTGTTCAGGACGTGGGGTCTGGATCCTGACACTTCGTCTAGTTTTGGTTCTGTTTTGGTGTCGTGCTCCGTGAGGTTTCGCCTTGTCTTGTGTTTATGTGAGCATGTGGCTTCAGTCACGTTTGTTTCAGGGTTTTTTGTGTGGCTGATACACATGGCTTTGTTTGTTTCTGTGTGCCATGTGCTCTTCTGTCAGTCTTTAGTTTGGGTCCAGCCCTCTCGGTACCTGACTATTGGTTCATTTGCCCCCCCTGCTCTGGACTGAGCTTTTCCCCCACAGGGTAGTTTTTGTTTGCCCTTTTGCTTTATGGTTTTGTGCTTCAATATAAGCAAATCTTACCCTCTTTTGGATAAACTATATTTTGTATATACAATTCCTCCATTCATATGCATAAAGCTTTATCTATTGTAAAGGTAATTTCATGATAGTGGTTGTGCTTAAGTTTATTTTCAAGGAAATACCGCGCCTATTAATGAAATTAATTACAGTAAAGTCTTCAGCTAGTTAGCTTGAGATTCTTTCCAAATAAACTTGTTATACCTTTCAATCCTAGTAGAGGATGTTTTAAGAGCAGTAGGATAATATTTTTAATAATCTTTTTTTAGTTATGAGAAAGAACCACATTCATCCGTAGAGTCGAAGCACAACCAAAACAATGTTCTTCTGCAAAAGGCATGCAGTTTTTTTTAACTACTAAAGGGCCAAATCTCCAAAAGCTTTTAATCTGGACAAGAAAAATCATTAAAGTAGACACCGATCAAAAACCTTTTGACCGCTGAGGTTTTCTTTACAAGGGCTAAAGCAAATTTGTACTTTACCTGTAAAAACTGGCACAGCAGATGATGGCCGTCATTGGTGATCCTGTAGAACGCAATTACACAAAACATATTATAGCTATAGCATTCCAGTCCCAATGTTAAGACATTTTAGTAGTGGTATTTTATGGGCACTGGCGTACTCTGCTGTCCTTGTCCTCTGCTTTTCCCTTTGCTATTCAGTTTGGACTAGTTTATCTCTCGTTTAACTGTTTTCTGTGTGTGAAATATTACCAATTAGATAGTCTTCCCAGCACATGGATCTCACCTCGTCCTCAGTGTCACCGTGTGCAGGTGTGAGTGCTAGCTCTTATATAGACACACACAAATATAACAACAGCAACAGCATATATCACAACAGCAGCCACACAGAACGGCTCTTCACACACCTGGGTGCATGAGTGATCAGAGGTTCTCCGTCATAATGGGGGAAGTTGTATGACTGGAAGTTGTCATTAGTAGAGACTCCTGGCCAAGAGTCCTCAGTAGGAGAACCTGGAGATGACATGAGATTATACAGACATCAAACATATCAAAACAGGCTCCAACCACACTTACTTGCTATCTCTAGACACACTAGACATCTAAATAAAACGTGAAGTTGCTCGGATGCGTAAACACAAAATATACAGTGCCTGTCACAAGTTTGGAAACACCTAGTCTTTTATTGTTTTTGAGACACATGAATGCTCCTTTTGTTTGTATGCAGCAAACTAGGTCATTTAATTGTATGAAGGTTTACTTTGAATATAAATGTATAGATGATGGTACAAAAAGCTTATTTTACATCATACTGCCACCATAGGCAATAACAGTAGGCTTTGGATGAAATACATGTAGCTATATCACGTTCCACTTCATACGCTTCTGTTTATATTTGAGGAACTAGACCACGATTGAGGGATTGAATTCATGCATTAAAAGAAAAACAGTTGGTTACAGATTAGTATAAGGCATTTAACAATTTTGTCTAGTTTTCAAAAAGGCAATAAAGAACCAAACCTCTATTGAAATGCCAGTCTGTAGTTTTTTTGTTAAATTTAAGGCTTTTTGCAAGCTATAGGACAGAAATTGAAAGAGGTTTACTACTCTCTGCAGAAAAAATCAGTAAAAAGCAGTGGTCTAACAAGAACCGATAAAGGAGTGGAAGGCCAATTGTACCCGTCTTCAAGAGGACAAGCAACTCAGGGTTTCCAGGTTTAACGAGTGCTCAGCTTACAGCACAGCTCAATGACACACGTGAAGGACCAGCGTCAGCATCCTGTCAGGGTTCTGTCACTTCAGTTGTGTTTTCTAGTGACAGAGCTATAACACTGCACTGTTGTCATGTCTTTGTGGGAGTGCATGGCTTTGAGTGTCCTGAGTTGCGTTCTCTCTTATCTGTGAAGTGTCCTGTGTGCGGGGCGTGATGTTCGATCCCGACACTTTGATCTTATTTAGTTTTGTTTTTGTGTCGGAATTCGGACATTCATGGCCTGTGTGTTTGTCCCTGTTGTGAGCGAACGGGACGAGTGTTTGCTTGGGCTGCGTGCTCTCATGTCCGCGTGTGTTGTTGTGAAGCATTCAACCATGTTTACATCGGCCATGTTTCATTTTGTGTCTTGTGTTGCGTGCAGTGTGGGTTTCACTAGTCTTGTCACTGTCTTGTTTCATGTGGACACACGGTGCATTCACATTGACTGCGTGTTCGTGTCAGGTCATTGTGTAACCTCGCCTGTCTTGTTCCCTTGTTATTGTTTGATTTGCCCCACCTGTCCTCCCTCATTCCCCCGGCCTCGTGTTCTCGATTTATTCCCCTCATGTTTGCTGTTCTGTGCCGCTTCTGAGCAGCGACTGTTTTTATTATACTTCACCAAACCCATGCAACAAAAGAAAGAATTGTGACATTATTTTTGATCCACGCACCTTCGTATGAGTATAAACCAAGGTTAAGGCTAATTGGAAGCAACTTCACCATGGAAAAAGTCAAAAGCATACGTCCAAGCATCTGGAGAGCTATCTATCATGGAACGGCTTGCCTAGTCACCGGACCTAGACTGCTCTGGGATGAACTGGATCGCAAGGTCAGAAATATCCAACTGGAAAACCTTTGCCAAGTTTCACAAGAGGAATGGCAAAATAAATCAGCAGAATGTTTGGAGAAACGAACTAACGAAGCCAAGAGTGAGTAAAGCTGTTTTAGCTGCTTAGGGAGGGTTTTTAACAGTTTAACAGATTATTAAGTTTTTGCACCAATATCTGTACATTAATATATTTGTTTGGTGAAAACAACAACACATGCACGTGTCTCTCAAAAATGATAAAAGACTAGATATTTCCAGACAAGCACTGTAATTATTATCAGACTTTGCAAACCCTATTCCAGTGTAACCGCATCTTCTAGCTTTTTACGCTTACAAACACACAACTACAACTGTTCTGACATCAACGTCCTTTTACAAAGACACTATCTAGAGCATATTTGACTGTATTCTATTAGATTAAAAAACAGACAAATAGTTCATTAATTTTGGGATTTAAAAAAAAATCTCTTTTCTTCCTCTATTCCCCATGCTTGTACTACTTGTGTATAGAATGTTCATAACTTTGTATTGTAAGCACTCTTATGTGTTTTTGTATCCTCTGGACGAATCACTTCTGTACTCCTCAAATATAATAAAATGTAAATTTTAAGTAAAGGCAATAGACTTATGAACTAAGCTCCCTACTGCCTGAATTTTCTATTTCCACTAAACCTAAAGTTCGCAGCTGTCAAAACATGAATCAGTTTTGCATTTGAAAGGTGCACTTATGATATCCACTGACATGAGATAAGGCAAGGACATATTAGTTTTAAATTGCTAGAAAAAGGGTTAGGGTTAGGGTTTGAATTCCTCATGGGAGCAGGTTGCGTCCTCATGTGGCCCCATACAGTTGACCAATTTACAATTACTGCCAATGTCAGGGTCCTGTCAGTTTGGTTGCACTTGTTCTTAGTTTGGTGACAGAATCTTGCACTCGTGGGGTGTATCATCCTGTCTTTGTGCGAGTGTGTGGCTTGATCTCAGGCGGTGTCTGTTCCTGATCCTCTCGTTTGGTTTCGGTTCATGGCATATGGCTTGGGATTGTGTTCTTTGCACATGTGCTCTTGTATTGTCGTGTTTGTCACATTTTTATCAGATGCTTTTATCCAAAGCGAATTGCATTGCATTCAAGAAACACATTGGCATTGGAATTATAATCAGTTCTTGCTTTCCCTGGGAACCGAACCCATGACCATGGCGTTGCAAGCGCCACACTCTGTTTGAGACACAGAAAAGTTCTGTCATGTTTGTTTCTATGTGCCATGTGTCCGTCTTAATCTCTCGACTCCTTGCTATTCCATTATTAGATATTTTCCCCTTCCTCATTACCTCTTAATTTCTTTCCGTATATATTTAACTTGTGTTTTGCTAGATTGTTGTACACTACAGTATAAAAGCTGTCTCTGTTGTGCCATTCATATTTGGGGATTTTCTGTTCTCAGCACTTATGAGATAAGTAAACTTTATTTTATTTTCCACAGCTGTCTGAAATAATAAAAAGTTTTAAAATCAGATTTAAATAATTAACCCTGTAATGGCATAAAGGTGCTGAATCAATTTACTTAGGATGTCGAAAATGTTAAAAACTTGTAACTTCTTAAAGATGTGTTGCTATCAATGTTACGTGTTGGATTGAGTTAGGGATTGGGTTTAAGCGCTGGAGAATTGTGAATAGTTTAATTACACTTTCAAATGACTGAGTGCTCCTTTAGCACACATGAAACCACAGCTCTTACCCAAGATACGAAATATAAGATGAAGTTCATCCTCCACTGTCGACCCAGGGAAGAGGGGGCGTCCGGTGATCATTTCATAAAATATACAGCCTACACCCCTGTGTTAATGAAACAAAGCAGACAGACAGAAAGAATGACGTCTTTTTGAGAAATGCATAACAGGGAAAAATCTCGATATGCTACCCAGGCCAAATAGAGAGAGTTTTGGTTAACTGAAACCAGCAAAGCATGAAGCAAAAAATGATGGAAAAGAGGTGAAATAGTCATTATCACAAGTAACATCCAGCCATAATCAAAGTTCTTCCCTTATTGGCTGAATTTAAAGGGATAGCCATGAATCACTCACAAACAGATTATGCTTGTATCTCAAGGTATTACTGCATTTTAATATATTAGCTAAATACAGCAGGGAAATTGTATTCCTATTCATATTACATAACTCACTGCAATTCAATATAAGATGACTGGCTTTTAAATCCTTAATTTACATGGTGAGCACTACTCAGAATTGTCTGATGCACTGTAAACACACTATTATTAAACAAACAATATATTATTATAGTTTATATAATCTTGAAAATAAAGTATGGGTATAGGTACATTTCCTATGAATTTTCACCATTCAACTTGTACTAATGAGAGCAATCCAAACACACGTGAAGCATGCGTGTCGTCTCACCAGATGTCGATGGAGGTGAAGTACTCCGTTGACCCCAGCAGCACATCGGGAGGTCTGTACCAGAGAGTGACCACTTCGTTAGAGAAGGTCTTTGATGGCACTGATTTTGCACGTGCAAGACCTGCAACAGACACAAACAAACCGTTCATCTGTGCCGTGATGATTCTTGTTCATGTCACACTATACAATGAATGTCCGTTGGTGTCTGGTGAAAGGTGTTTGTGTATGCGAGTGATTACCAAAATCAGCCAGTTTGAGCTCTCCCTTGTCGCTGATGAGAAGGTTCTGAGGTTTTAGGTCTCTGTGCAAAACTTTATGCCGATGACAATAAGCTAGACCTCTCAATAGCTGAAACAGGAAAATCTGCATGGCGGACACAAAGAATACAATAAAGTTATTCCAATATCATGTGCTTGTGTGCCTTTAGTGCTGGATACATGTTTCCAAAATGTTTTCATTGCAATAAATTTGGCAACACAAAGATTAATGTGCCACCCAGTCAGCGCTTGAGTTAAAGCTCTCCTTTTCTTCCCTTTTTACTATATTTTAGTTCCTTACAAAGCAATTAAAGGGAAGTTCACTTAAAATGTCATTGTGTATAAACTTTTGTGCTCTAAAAATAAAAATGTCCCTATTATTTGTAATAGACTTTAATGAAATTTTTTTTTGTCATTTGTTTCCCCCCTAAACACTAAAGCACTTTGAGCTCTGGAAAAGCGCTATATAAATGTAACGTATTATTAGTATTTTTTTTTTTATGTCTTCTTTTGTGTTCCACAGAAGTACTACTGCTAGAAAGAAAAATAATGGAGTCTGCAGAAATTGTGTTTTCCCAATAACAAGTTGATTTATGCCTTAAAGGCCCCGATATACTCATTTTTTTCCTTATTTAGGGGTAAAAAGAAGCTCAAAATATGTGAGCAGCAATATACTGTTATACACACTGCTTAAGCAAGCAGCTGAACCGTATAAACATGAAAAACAGTGTCAGTGTCTCTTCAAAATATAATCACCGCATCAGTTTCTGTTATAAACGTCTCTCTCTCCAGCGTGTTTATGTTTACTCGTGTCTGACCTTGACGAATCAAACAGACGAAATTAACCGGAGAAGCAACAGAGCCACACCCACTTATGACATCATCAGCCATGGACCAATGGCAGCTCGAGGGTGTTTCGCAGGAGTGGATAAAGTATACAAGCTTTCTTCTGTTAAAGTACAGATTACCAGATGAAATACAGCTTAAAAGTATTCTATTTAAATCCAAATTGATCTACAAAAGTACTTATTTCCAAAAATGCCTAGCCTACATATCAAAAGTTACAGTAATAATCAATTAGGACTATCTTAATTATGTATTTGCAAGTGTATATAATGCATTCCCCTAAATGAAATAAAAAATGCACTATATTCCTTAAAATAGATTTGTGCAATGAAAATATTCACAAGAAATAGTCAATTCAGGCCACAAGAAGTTGTTTTCAATCATGTTCGCTCATGCATTACATTTAGTATGATTTGTAGTGTTTTGGATAATGAACATACTCGATTTCAGCTAAAATGACATGCAGTTACAGCCGGCAGGATAAGTCTTCACACCCTAACCTTTACATTATAAATGCTCATTATGCTCCCACAATCCTCCAAATACTGTTTGAGATCCTTCTCCTGAAAAACACACACAGAACAAAGCTATTAGAAATAGACGGACAAAATTAGAAATGCAAGTATGAATAATATATGTGCACGTCACACACCAAGTACTCAAAGACTAGTGTAAGGCACTTCTCTGTGTGAATGATGTCGTGGAGCGTGACGATGTTGGCGTGTTTCAAGTTCTTCAGGAGAGACACTGAGAGAGAGAGAGAGAGAGAGAGAGAGAGAGAGCAATATCATCAAATCAGCATGAATTAAACACTGATTCTCTTCACTTACAGTCAGTGCTACTGAGAAAAGTGTGTTGTTTAATCACAATAGACGCATGCACAGAATTCAGTCTTGTCTCAGTACACTTGCATTTCTTGCACGCTTACTTGTCAGATTTTATTTTTAACAATTGTCAAACACAATTTTCTTGAAACAAATCAATTGTTGTTTAGAGAGATGAAAGCTATTCCATAAAATATTGTCTGGAAAGACATAAGTCGAAGTAATTCACTCTTCCCATTACCACTCAAGCTGTTTAATGAGGAGTTTAAACTGTTTAAGCAGTTTAATGCATCCTAGATGAATTGTTTAGTATTTCCAAACTCTGGATTGGAAGTGGATGTTGTACCTTCTCGTATGGCGGTGCAGGGAGCGCCTTCCTCGTACTCCAGCCGGATCTCTTTCAGAGCCACTAGGTTATCCGTTAATTTACTACGACCCTTAAACACTGTGGCATACGTGCCCTACACACACACACACACACACACACACACACACACACACACACACACACACACACACACACACACACACACACACGCACACACGCACACACGCACACACGCACACACGCACACACGCACACACGCACACACACACACACACACACACACACACACACACACACACACACACACACACACACACACACACACACACACACAGTGGCATTACTGATGTGCAATGGCCTTTGCATTTATCTAAAAATGGTAAATTATACAATTAGTAGAGAAAGACAATATCAATTGATAAGGATAACTCACTCAACTCCATTTCCAACATTTTAAACACTTCTAATGCAAGGCCAAACACTCAATCACATTCATCTACATGAGTTCAACAGAAACTGCATTATCTAGTGTGGAGAGCATTGGAAACTCACCTCTCCCAGTTTGTCCAGTTTGACGTATGACTCTAATTTGCCAAAGCCGATTTCTGACTGAAAGGGAAACAGATGTCAGAGATGAACCTGCTGTGTCTCAGACATGGGCTTTCACTGAGAGTCAGCGCACAGGATACTGTGAGCCGTAATGAACATCGGCATCCAGAAAGACATCTGACTTGAGTTCTTTGTTTTTATGCATTTCATTGAGTTTATGTAATTATGTACAAGAAAGAAGGAAGGAAGGTGGATCAATTCTAAGAAATAATTCTGTTATGAGTTAATATCATTTATGTTGGTCTGAACAGCCACAGTAACTGCTGATCATTCAGATTAAACTGTTTAACTTTGCACCAGACATTCATCTTGGTGTGAATTATAAATTTTAGTGTTTGATATATGATGTATAATATGATATGAAAATCGTCACACAAAGTAAACTTCTATATTATGACAATTAACATAAGATTACAGCTTTTAAATCAAGATATAATAATTGCATATAGACTTACAAGTGACGTTCTCCGAAACCTTCGACTTTGTTTGTCAAACGGGGGGCTGTTTTTGGCAAATTTTTTCAGGTAACCCTCTGGCAAACGAATATCCGCTGGCAGTGAAAGACGTTTATTGATCTCCTGAATGGGAAACGGAAGGGGAGAAAAAGAAGATAAGATAGTGTGTTAAAGAGCAGTTGTATGGGCAGCACTCTTGATGAATATACAGTAATATCTTGAGATACGAGTGTCCCGACATACGAGTAATCCAAGATACGAGCAAGCCTTTCTGTTTTAAGATCCGAGTAAATATTTGAGATGCGAGCAGCTTCCAGCCGCTAGAGGTGTTCAGCACTCGCAGCAGCTCAAGCTCCTCATTTATGGGTAATTGCATATGATCTCCACTAGAGGCAGCTTGGTTTTACAGCGGGGGTTACCGGGGGCAACGAGTGATTCACCAGTATTAAGCTGGGAGCAGCACGAGTTATGAGTGTTCAATAATAATACATATGAGCTTCTGAGTCTATCAATACACAACACGGGAGAAACACTACACTTCTGTATTGTTTTCGCATTCCAGAACCTGGTGGAGCCACAAGGACGACGGTTCATGGTGAAGCTGAGGGAGGGAGCCGACAGGTGGAGTGACGGGACCAGCGGCCCAGCGATTAGCTGTCTGTATGTGTGTGTGTTTAGATTAACTACCCTGTACAATAAACTGTTTAAAACACGCATTCACTTTTCATCAATTATGAGCATCCAGAAGGTTAAATGATCCTAAAAATCACAGCCTGCACCTGATCCCTTTCTTTCTGGTTCTTTGGTTTGGTGCTTCATCTAATACAAAAAAAGCAGAGCACTGGTGTTTGCAACATCAAGGTCATGGGTTCGATTCCCAGGGAAAGCAAGAACTGATTTCCTGAATGCAATGCAAGTTGCTTTGGATAAAAGCGTCTGATAAATGTGTAATAATTGATCTATCGTGTGAGTCAAATGATCTGCTTATCAGGAAGACAGCTGAATGTTTCCCAATGGAAGTTGGTTGTATGTCAGTGAGGTGCAGTGTACAGGGGGGCAGATGTGTGGTTTGAGCTGTGGAGGGGCTAGAGAGGCTTTACACCAGACGATGGTGAGGAAGAATGATTGCATAGGTGGCTTTGGCATCATGATGTCCGACATATGTCAGCAAAAACCCCTTTGGCACTAAGCAACCAAACATATGGGCACTCTGAGATCCTTTGGGGAATATAACAGAACGCCATCCTTGAAACAAAGCATTTGCTTAATTTAATATATAATTTGGGCTCAAGATGTGTGTCGGAGTGTTACTCACTGAAGATTGAACATGCTTTACCTCGTTAGAGAGGCGCTGCTGAAGGTTACGCATTCGCACTCGTACGGGACTCTGAACTTCATCAGAGGACGTTCCTGAAGCTTGATCACTTTCTCCATCCGACCACATTTTCCCATGGATGCCCGTTATACCTGTGAACAAACACACACACTTCACCTATAATGTAAGGCTGCTAATGTTCAGTAAACAGAAAGGTGACCACAAGTTTATGAGACTGATCTGGAGGGAAAAGGGCCTTCAGACTCACACAGATCTGCTGAAACAAACAGAACTAATTCATTAAGAAATCATTCATTTCAACTTGCAATTGGAAATATGAAGCATCTGTTGGATATAGTTGAGATGGTTGTGACCTTCCCACTTTAGTTCTGGACATCCCTCTATTTAAATACATTAACAAAGCAAGAAGAAAAGACACGGACTTGTAAACTACAAGAAAACATCTGTATCAGTGCGAGAGAAAGAAGGTCTTTATTAAACAGCTGATCATAGATCAATAGTCCACAAACATTTTTAAAGCGTTCTACATTGAGTCTAAGGCTTGTTTGTATTGAATATTACCTGTATAAATATATACTACTCTGCATTTAAACTAAAAGTTAAAACATAATTGATCGCGTGTGATGGACTGAGAGCATTATTATATATAATGATCCTCCATCCACTTGACTGAATCCACAAATACAAAAAAAAACAGTAAACAGAGCATTTATTCATGATATGATGCTACTGTTGTTGATCAAGAGATGGAAGTTACAATGACATAAACTTGTATGAGCAAAACATCCTCTATGACAAGAGTTTTTGAGTTGAGTTTAAAGGTTTGCAGACTGTATATGAGGAGTGAACGGGATTGGGTCCGAGAGCTGCGGGAGCGGAGCGAAGGATGAACACTGAGAGACGAGAGAGAAGCAGGCCTGATGTTGTGACTTTGTTTTAGTTTATATGTCGTCTACTCAGTTTACTCTCATTTTGTTCTTTAAGTTTATGTCTTGTGTAAGTTATATTGTTCCTGAACATGAACTTCATTACAGTACAGTCGAGTTTCCGGCTTAAAGGCACAGAAAGCTCAGAGTGAAAGATTTCATACCTTTACTCCGTGTGTCAGGAGTTTCTGACCCAGCAGATGGTCATCCATCAGATAAAAAAGCGTGTTATTGTAGTAAGTTGTTGGTCACAAATCACACACCTCAAAAGGTTGTTTCCCAAGAAGAAAAGAAAAAACACTTCCAATAGACCAGGAGCCGTATGACAAAAGACACTCAGTAACATTTTAGTCTTAAGTGTCACAGAACGGACAGGGAGGACTCAAGTTCAGGGTGAAAGTGAGGATTTATTATCACAAAATAAAACATTATTACTAAACTAAGAAACAGAACATTAAACAAACCGGATTAAACGCTGTGATCAGGAACAGGGAAACACCAACACAGGAACAGACATGAAAGGACAATCGACACAACACAGTACAGCAAACACACCGGGATTAAATAGGGAACACAGGAGGAAGGTAATGAGTAGAGACAGCTGACAAACACTCAAGGGAAACGAGGGAACAAGACGGGCGGGGTTACACAATCACAACACACAAAGGGGCAGTGTCAGATCTCTTCAACCAACACACCAGAAACCCAAACTGAAGTGACAGAACCCTGACATTAAGTGTGTCAAAACTCTTTACTCTTATTCCTATACTTAAAAATAAATGTGATTCATAAAGTTTCTAAGTGTTAAGATGAGGTCTGAGCTCCTGCATCATGTGAGAGTGCTGGAGAGGTTTCATAACCTCGTTAGAAGTAACAGGAGAGGAGACGAAGATATAATGTGTGAGTATATGATCGCAGGGTGATGGTGAACTGATACAAGTGTGATTTTTGTAACTGAGCATGTAGGAAATTTGATCCCACTCTAGAAAGAAATGCTCTCACTGCAGAAATGAAAGTAATAATGAGATTTTTTGGCAACTGGAAGATGCGGCAGTGCACCGGTGATGATCGAGGCCCTTCAGTCCACCGTATACGTGCTTTTAATGACCCTACAAATTCATTCCATGAACCATGAGAATATGAGGAACATATTTGATGGATTTTTTTTAAATATGTTAAATGTTCCGTAAGAACAAAACACTAAACTTGGGTTTCTGATTAATTTTTGACACTTGGAAAAGCGTGGTTAAACAGGAACAAGATGATAAACAGGCTTTATTAACAAGGGCAAAAACAACCAAACTCGGCGTGTGCGTTGACGAGAACGAAAACACAACTTACATACAAATGAAAACAAGAATAATACATGACGAACACGTGTGATGATAAATGAAGCTCATAAGCAGCAGGAAAACCAAACAACAGAAAACCAGAACTAATGAATACAAACGAACAGAACAGAACTGTGACAATTACAGCTACAGGTTTTATTTTACTATGCATAGAAGATGACAGGAAAAAGAAAATACTGACTACAACAATAAGTTATTAATATTTTATTGGTTCTCTCTTGTTCCTAATTTCTTTGAATGATAGAGCAGCGCTTGCAACATCAAGATCATGGGTTCGATTCCCAGGGAAAGCAAGAACTGATTAGAATGTCAATGTGTTTCTTGAATGCAATGATAAAAGCAGCTGATAAATGCATGAATGTGAATGTAAAACACTTGAGTTTAGCATAGGCTCTTTCAGGCTTCAGACCCCTAAAAATGTGTATTAACTGTAATCTGTTCACTAACGTCTGATCGCTTCAGTCTCCTGTAAAACTCATGAGAGTCTTTTAGTCTGCACTGATTCAGCGCGTTCTTCAATCCGCAGCGAGCGTCAGAAACACAATGCGTTTATTGATAGATTGTCATGACATCGTCATCTTCATCTGCGTCTGTGCAGTTCTTTGTTATAAATGCACTTTATATAATCCTGCTGGAACAATACGGGACTTTTCTGTGCGTTCGCTTCTCGTCACACCAGCGGTTTTCTTCCAGGGATTCACACTCATCTTTCTATAGGAACGATCATGTGCTATTTTCATTCAAACATGAATCTTTAATTTAAAGCATTATTGTGCAGAGAAATGATTAATGACACACATCAGTGTCAGACAGCACTCATTTAAAACACACACAGAGAGAGAAATCAATTGAAGTTATTTTGTTTTCTTAAATACAGTTTTGTATTAAATAATGGATCATGACATGCATTTATAAAGGGATTTGTGATTGTGACGCAAAGTGATAGATTCAAGTTATTATTTTTAATCAATAGAAACAGATTGAACATATTGCCAATATAGGTAATTACCGTAGCCTAAGATTTGCCTCTATTCTTAATGAATATTGGCTGGTTAGTTAAATTATATGAAATGAAACACATGTTCAGGGTTGATGACGTGATGCAGAACTGCTGCTTTGTTCCTGCGGCTAAAAACTCAAATGAACTAGAAAATGAACAGAGTTGGTTTGGATAAAGTGTCTGGTCAGTTTGTGTAGTTTCCAAACTCATACGTGACTGTCACAGTGCAGGGACAGAGAGAGCATGAGGAAGAGGAAGACATGAGACCGGAGAGAAAGAACAGATTAAGCAGCTGCAGCTTTAGATGCGTTTGATTCGGGTGAAAATGTCACAGACCCAAAACCGCTCAAATTACACTCTTTTCCCCAGGAGAACTTTGGCTTGCAAAAAAAAGATCATTCCAGCCAATCTGGTCTCAAACTTGGCTCGGTTACTCACAGCTTGCTGTGTATTTGTGATTTAAAAACTGTAAAAAAAAAGCATTTCACACACTTGAGGAAACTCAATCACACAAGGATGGCATCGTCTCCTGGAGAAGCGGGAAATGTTACAGCAGATTGAAGGAGCTAATGCTGATGAAAGAAGGGAGTGTGTGATGTGTTGTGACTGTGACCTGCATGTTGGGAAGCGAGTGGTTCACCACTTTCATGGTGAAAGCCATAATAAGGGAAACCTCGAGGAATGCATTGGCTTTTACAGCAGTTTTGATCCTTTCTTGCATCATTACACAGCTTCCTAAAACAGTCTCTACCTCTCTCCTGTCCGTAAGAATGAAATGATAAGAGCTTAAAGAGGTTACAGACACTTTTAGCAAGGAAATCCATGAGACAAACATTAGCACTATGGCAGAGAACCGATAGCATTCAATGTGAGATGTGTCACTGAGGGAGAGATTAAAGAGAGATTCCTGACAGAGCAGAGACGTTTTAATGCTGAGTCAATACCAGAAGGAGAGGAAACGACAAGAAGGAATTGCTCCGCTGAAGTGTGTTTCTCAGACATATGATGAGCAGTGATGAAGTGCTGGAGGTGTTCAGTCTCTTTTCAGGGAGAAGCACCCTGAGGTTAAACATGTTCACTGTTGTGTGGGGATGAGCGAGTACAGCATTATCTGTATCTGTACCTGTCCTCGGGCTGGGCGGGGCCTAACCCAAAAGTGGGCGGGTTGTCTTGAAATGGGCGGGGCTTTAACCAGTATGTTATTTTTAATCATGCAATTTATATGGGTCGATCAGAAATTGTTATATTTATTTCTGATTAGAAAACTATTTACATGACAGCATTAGCATTGAGCTTCAGATCAATGGTTTTGATCACGATAACAAACAAACTATATACAGAACAAGTTTTGCAACAATGAATACAACACATGCGGAAAAGACGGAACACGGAAAAGACCCGCGAACCTCAATGACTGAGGGAGAGACAGAGAGAGAAAGAGAGCTGTTCTCTTCTCAGTGTTCTGCAAGTGAGTGAGCAGAGCGGGACACAGTAAATCTGTATGTATAGGGGAGGGGCGCTGTGACTGCCCTATCACAGAACGCAGACACAGGCAGCACAGATAATGACTCGTATTACTCATATAATACTCATACTTGACAAAAGTGCTTTATCCGTACCGGATACTCGTTTCAGCCGAGTATCCGGCTCAACTCTACTGTTGTGCCCATCAGTTGAGTCTCGTCTTGTGCCACACCTGCAGAGGGTCTTTGGCCTGCTGGAAAGTTTGTATTCGTTTTTTAGTTGCTCCCTGGTCAGTCATCATAAGCTTAAAGAAGCGCAAACGAAATTGGGACTGCAACGATGTGAACTGGTGCGTCTGTACAACACACGGTGGGTTTGCCGGATTCACACAGGAAATGCGGTGCTTGTCAGTTTGCCTGCCATCATTGATTGCCTCTCTGTCATCAGCCCAAAAATCAGCTAATTCTCATTTGTGTTTGTTGACTCTTAAACTCCAACACGAGACACTGACCCTGGCCAAGCAGTTGCATTCAGAGATTCTGCTGGTGAATCCTTAAAGCAGAAACGCAGTGCTGCAGATATACACGCCAGAGCAAAGGCATCATGTGAAGATAGTCACATTGTAGTTGAGGAGCAACATTCTGACCAGAGACCAAAGACAAAAACACCGGTCCACACAGCTTGTGGAGAATCAGCACAGATGCCGAACAACTTACTATATCCACGTCTGGATAGAACTGAACCGGATAACCATTTTTCAGCTGGAAATGCAGCATTGCTTCAAGGTATTCAAGTATTTATTACAATATCTGAAACGTCCCGTCTGAGCCGCATTTAGCAGAACCGGCACAGCCTTACAACCCTGATCTGAAGACACTTCCTGACGCATGCTGCTGCTCCACAGGACATGTTTCAGTTTATAACCACTGAAATCTGTCATCCAGGTGCTTCACTGTTTGTGCAAGAGGTCTCTTCATCGTCTCACAACTGGCTAAAGACAACCAGGAGTCAGAGCTGGATCCATCAACCAGCAGTATCGAGAAAGATGTCGTTGAGCAATTGCACCATAATAAAATTATCAACAGATTTGCTACTCTTAAGGAGAGAAGACACAGGCTGATGCTCCCCATTAAAGACCAGTAACTGGGCCGCAAAGAAAAAACTACATTTACATTTATGTGTTTATCAGACGCTTTTATCCAAAGCGACTTAAACTGCATTCAAGATACACATTGACATTCTAGCAGTGACTCACAGCCTCCACGTTGTCCAGCCTCATATATGTGTGATTTATATTGCTGATATGGAGAGTCAATGTAAGTTTAAGGTTTTATGTTGTTCTGGTTAAATTGTTCTGTTTCTAAAGTTTGTACTTGAGCATAGAATTGCAAACAGTAAGATGCTGTGTTTGTACAGTGAAGAATGAATCAGGTAGTCTTGTATTTGGCTCAGGCAGTATTGCCATGTATGCAATTCACTGGAATACAACGGATTGTAATGAGGTTATTCAAGCCTTCCCTAATAGTCAAAGAATATTTTTTAATCACACCCTCATTGGGGGCTGAGACACCCTAAAATGAAGATCCTAGAATCGCCCTTGGACTCCAATACAGCGACACAATATGCTTACAAAATCTTTAACACATTTTTAATAATGTTTGACGGTGAATATGTCAAGTTTTCTCGCTCACTACTGTATGAGTGTCACGGGTGTAGTAGGGAACGAGAACTCAGGAACATTTACTATATTAAACCCAGAGTTTAGGATACATGGATCAACACGACACATAATAGACGAGAACGGACGCAGACTGAGAGACACACAGGGCTTAAATACAAGTGGAGATGAGGAACAGGTGACGAGACCAACAAGGGAAGTGATTGACGCGACGGTGAGGAAATGACAGGGAAGGAAACGGAAGGAAACAGGAAGGAGGTGGAGACTCAACATGACTGTGACAGTGACAGTTCACTGACTCTCCAACTGATCTTCAAACCAAGCGGCAAAAGCAAGACACTTTCATGAGGTTTTATGAGCCATTTTGGGTCGACATCATAGCAGTCTTTACTTCACAACACTTCAGATTGCACTAAAGAATCACTCTGAAAGTTGCTTTCTGTCAGCGTTCTGAAGAGCTCTGGCACTACCGTAATGTCTCGTGTTTTGTGTGTGCGCGCGGCTTCGAGTGTTCGAGTCACGTGCGCTCTTGTCTGTGTAACGTCTTGTGTGCGGGTTATGATGTCCGTTCCTGTCAATGAAGTTCCGTGTCTTGTCATTGAAAACCACACCCCCCTTGTTCTCCTGGTTTACTTAGATTTTTCCCAGCTGTTTCCCGATCAATTACCTTCCCTCCTGTGTCTATTTAATCCCTTTGTGTTTGCTGTCCTGCGTCGCTTCGTTGGTTTTTCCTTGTGTCGCTGTTCTTGTTCTGTTTTTGAGTTTTTAGTTAGTCTTGTTTTCCCGCTCGGGGTTGTTTCTGTTGAGTTTTTATTAAAATAAATTCCTCATCCTCTCGCAACGGAGTCCTCGCTCTCTCACACCTGACAGCTTTTAGCTTCTTTATAAATGTCTCCTACTCTTAGACAAGGAATACTTTTTACAGTTAATAATTGTGACACTTAAGTCTTTAAAGCGTTTCTGATAAGTTTGTCTTTGATTGGGGTTGCAAAACTGTAAAACTAGCTGATAAAGGCCTTCGGAGTTACAGAAGAACATTACAGATAGATGAGTGTGATCGGGCTCTGAGCTAATGTGTCAAACTCAGAGTAGACCGGTTAGCATTCTGGGGCTGTTAGCCAGTCTGGAAAAGGACCAATCTTTGGAGAACTTATTCCCAAAAGTGTTGTCTGTTAATGTCAAATCTTTTGATGATCTCATAAGCTGTGGAAAAGTTTTGAAACTATATAGAAGGGGCTACTTCTGCTATTCTGAGATAACAACTCTGAGCAAGAATTCAACACAGTCTGTGTCATTTTGAACATCCTTTCTTCATGCATCTGTGTTTATAATGATCAGTGTGGGAATACTTGAGTGTGTGTGTGTGAGTGTGTGTGTGTGTGTGTGTCTGTATGCAGAGTTTCTGTTCTCACCAATGTCTCGTGACAAGGGAGGCTCATCCAGTCCGGTGTCTTCAGGAAGCTCGGAGAGACTCTCGTCCAAACGCCGCACACTTTGCAGGCTCATGGACAGGCGCTTTTTAATGATCTTCATTCGGTCCATCAAAACGGGCTCTGTGCGCGACCTCGAGGATGCTGTGGGATCAGGTCACGCTCACATTCAACAGGGCCACATGAAGCTTGCTCTACAAAAATCAGCTGTATATGATGGCGTAGAGTCATATGCTCAGTATCATCACTCAAACAGAGCTGTGTCCAGCAAGAGACAGGTTCGGTTCACATATTAGGAGTGTGATAATATGCCATGGCCTTGAGATTTTATTTTGAGGCCACAAGATTATTTTGTCACGTTAACTTATGTCAGTGTGACGTCGACTCAAGATCCTTTGTTGAGGGAAAGGAATCCTTTTCTCAATGTCACAAATTTAACTCTTTCCCCACTATTGACAAGTTTTTCCATCTATCATGTTTTCACTGTTATAGGGGGCGCTATCACACGTCTTCTGAAAGAGCACACAATCTCCTGATCAAAACACGCGAAGAAGAAGCAGAAACAAGCGATGTAAAACTAGATGAGTAAAGTTCATAAGCAAACTTTGAAGTTGGCTTGATAAAGCCGGGCCAGAAAGTTTGAAGTAGTTTTAACAGCTTTAAGTTAGGGTTAGTTTGTTAAATTATAAATTAATTAGCATGTTGCTAACATGAATCAACAAGTTGTTAACGTGCTTTAAAATTTTGTTAGCAAGATTTAACATGTATTAACATGTATTAACATGATGCTAGCAAGAGTTAGCCAGAATTAGCATGTCGCTAGTAAGATTTAACAATAATTAGCAATCCGCTAGCAAGATTTGACGTGAATTAACATGTCGGTAGCAAGATTAAATGTGAATTAGCATGACGCTAACAAGATTTAGTATGAATTAGCATGTTGTTAGCAAGATTTAACGTGAATTAGCATGTGCTAGTGAGATTTGACATTAATTAGCATGGCGCTAGCAACAGTTAGCATGATTTAAGCGTTTGCTAGCATGTCTCAGGACAGCTGTGTCATTGATGGATACATAGTGGATGAAGCTGAAATACTCTATTAGAGTCAATGTAACAAAAGTGTTTTTTATATCATATTATATTATATAGTTTTATATTATATTATACAATTTTATATTATATTATTTTGTATATACATATATTTTTTTATTTTTTTGTATATTTTATATTATACAGTGATACCTCGGTTTACGAGTTTAATTCGTTCCAAGAGCGGGCTCGTAAACCAAAATGCTCGTACACCAAAACATATTTCCCCATAAGAATGCACTAAAAATCACTCAATGCGTTCCACAAGACCATAAATGCCCATTTTAATTTTTTTTATTGGTTTTAACCGATTAATTACAATGAATACGTCAATACAGTTAACAAAACAGTTAACAAATTTACAACCATTAACATCTCGCATAAAAAAACTCAAAAAATACTTGACGCGCTGTAATTTACTGAAACGCTCTTTCCCTTTAAGAAGCGCGCTGGCGTGATGGAGACGAGAGGAGGGGGTTACTCTGGAGTTCTCTCGCTTGACTGATGTTCACTATCACAAACTGAATCACTTAATTTACGTTTTTTAGACACTTGGTCGTCTTTTTCTATGTCCTTACGTTCAACTTTTACAAAGAACCTGTCTATTGACATCTGCGTTTGCTTTTTCTTTAGAATGTTCTGAAAATGCGACACAGCATTGTCTGTAAATAGGTTCACTGCGCGGCCCACCAAAGCTTTATCTGGGTGATGTTTTTCTACAAAACTTTTCACATTTCCCCACTGTTTTAAAATGTCCCTAATTTCACTGGAAGGGATAGGTTTTTCAGTCTCTCCCCCCTCCTCCTCAGATGAAATGTCCTGCGTGTTTTCTCTTTGCTGCTCCGCGTGTAACTCCATCAGCTCGTCGGTCGTCAGCTGCTCGCTGTGCTCTTTGAGAAGGTCTTTAATGTCGTCCTTGTCCACCTCCAGCCCCATTGACTCGCCCAAGGACACAATCTCTTCGTCGACGGCTTCCTGCTGGACGGGTTCGAATCCTACAAAGTCTCGTTCAGGAACGCTCTCAGGCCACAGTTTCTTCCAGGCAGAATTGAGAGTTCTCTTGGTGACCTCTTCCCAGGCTTTATCAATCAATTTGAGGCTGCTGACGATGGTAAAGTGATCTTTCCAAAACTCTCGGAGGGTAAGGTTGGTTGTTTCGGTGATCTCGAAGCAGCGCTGGAACATTGCTTTTGTGTAAAGTTTTTTAAAGTTCGAGATCACCTGCTGATCCATGGTTTGGAGTATCGGAGTGGTGTTGGGAGGCAGGAACTTGATTTTAATGAATTTAAAATCTTCTAGCAAGTCGTCTTCTATGGCTGGAGGATGAGCAGGTGCGTTATCCATAAGCAATAAGGCATGAAGTGGGAGGTCCTTTTCCAGCAGGTACTTTTTGACCTCCGGACCAAAAACCTCATTGATCCATTCTACAAACAAGATCCGAGTCACCCAAGCCTTGTTGTTTGACCGCCACATTACATTAAACAACTTCTTTTGCACATTGTTCTTTTTAAAGGCTCGTGGATTCTCCGAGTGATACACGAGGAGAGGCTTAATTTTGCAATCGCCGCTTGCATTGGCACAGAACAGCAGGGTTAAACGGTCTTTCATGGGCTTGTGACCGGGAAGTGCCTTTTCTTCTGCTGTAATAAACGTTCTCCTGGGCATCCTTTTCCAAAACAGACCGGTCTCATCGCAATTGAACACTTGTTGCGGAATGTTGCCCTCGGAATCCACGAGCCGTTTAAATTCTGTAACAAACGCATTTGCCGCCGTCACATCGGAGCTCGCACCCTCCCCATGTCGCACGACACTATGAACGCCAGTTCTTTTCTTAAAGTTTTCAAACCATCCACGGCTCGCCTTAAAACGTTCTTTTTCTGTATCTCCTGATGTGCCTGGTACCTTTTTAAGAAGGTCGTCATATAACATCCGAGCCTTTTCACAAATGATGCTCTCACTTATCGTATCACCTGCCAGCTGCTTCTCGTTTATCCACAGAAGCAAATTTTCAACTTCGTCAAGAACATGTGGCCGTTGTTTCGTCACTGTGAATACACCTTTTGCAACTTTCATTGCTTTGATGTCATATTTTTTCTTTAATATTGTACAGATTGTGGACGTTGAACGGTTGTAAATCTTTGCCAGATCTGAAACACGTGTACCTTGTTCATGCTTCTGGATAATTTCTTTTTTCAATTCCACAGTTATCATCTCCTTTTTCATACCTTCTTTCTTATTCAACTTGGGAGCCATGTCTATCTATATGCTGTACTGTAGGTGTGACGATGAAACTGCGCGCGATGACGCTGACGCATCAGGACGCGCCCAAAAAATGGGCGTGGGTGAGGGAATTGTTTTCTCGCACTCCGATACAATGCTCGTATACCGATTCAACGGTCCATGCTCGTACACCGATTTTCTCGTATACCAAGTCGCTCGTAAACCGAGGTACCACTGTATTTTCTTTTATATTATTAAATTTTTTATATCATATTATATTATATATTTGAATTTTCTTTTGTATCTGTTAGATTTGTTTCCCGGCGTGCCTCATTCCAGTCCTCTTTTTATGAACGGTTGAATGAATAAGTACTCAGCGCTGAGGGAGATAAATTGTCTCTCAACTTTATTCTTTATCTATTTGAATATATGTAGAGAAATGTCTAGGGGAGTAACAGAGTCAACCAATGAGAGAATATAGATAACATCATATAGGAATCTCAAACATGATAAGATCACATAGGAATTTCTATACATGCCAGAACCAAGTCTATATATGGTCAGTTGTCCAAGTTTTACCACGAATACATTGGGGCCCTGCTGGCCCTTCTGTTCCTTTACCATAGCAGTGGAGATTCATCCCCATGTTCACCTAATGGTAAAAACCCATTCATGTATTTTCAGTTCTGATACTAATACTTAATCCCTCAAATCTTACAGTATCATATTATATTATATATTTTTTATATTATATTATATTATATTATTAACTAAGTGATACGAACCTGTCCCTTCCGAGGCACATTAATTATGAACTGAAAAACGTTTAAACAAAAGTCATATAAAGGAATAAATGAATCAGTTGAACGGCAGAATCTGTGTTTTTCACAGCTTTTGTGCCGAAAAACCTTTAATGAGGTTTTAATGATAAGATTATCCAGCACCTGAGACACATCTGGACTCGTGGCTTTAGTTTTGAATGGAGAGCAAGAAGCAAAACGTCAGCCAAACTTTAATTGTGTGTCGGCCTATTTTCACCTCTATTCATCTTAACAGAGAGAAATCATTAACTCTTTCATCGCCAGTGTGTAAAAAAAAAACTTGCTAGAAACATTTGATCATTTCACAATGTTGAATGAATATCTGAACAGGCAACATATCCAAAGAAAGAGCAGACCCTCTGCTTTAAAAAAAAAAAATTATATATATATTTATAAACATTTAAATGTGGGTAAATTTCATAAAAATGGTATGCCAGTGCACTCGTATTGCTTATGAATGGAAGAAAGTGCAATGTGCAGTATGGAAGAATAAGTCCCGCCTCCTAAATAAAGCAGCCAATCAGCGATTGGTTAAGTCATTGCGTCCCGTGAGCTGCTGATGGAAGCCTGATTAATCCATCTCAGCATCTATGCGATAGATTTTGTGGTGGATTTGTTACTTAAATGTGAGTTTAGCAAGCAGATTTCTAGACTCGTGATTCAATCAGACAAGGCTTGATCCCTGATGCCCGGAGATGAGAAAATATGGCCGCCGAGCGAACAGACTTTCCTTAAATGGGAATGAGCTCAATATCTCAGAGAGAGAGAGAAAGAGAGAGACACACACACACAAAGAGAGAGAGAGCGAGAGGATTGGTGTGTGCCGGATGGAGACGAGAAGCAGAGCAGAAGTTAGACACTGATTATAATCGGCTTGAGTGAAGTTTTTCATGAATAGCTCCATTATGTCAGATGTGAACTGCAATGCGAAACATTACATGCTTTTCTCACTGTGTGTAAAAGAGCAGCGTGAACATTCTTCACAATTTCTCACACTCAGGAAAGAGAGTGTAAAGAGAGTGTACTTCATTCCCAGTAAACACAGAACGCTCCCATATAGTTCCCGTTTGGTTATTTTTGGTGGGAACCAAATAAGGTTCCCGCCAAACGTTCCTAGAACGTTCTCTATTGGTTATTTTTGGTTGTAGGTTCCCTGCAGGTTATGTTTTGGGCTTAATTTTGAAACCTAAAGAGAACATTCAAAAATAACAGGGTTATTTTTTAGTAATAATCTTGTTCATTCATTCTTATGTTTTTGAAAAATAAATAATGTAGAAGATGTAGTTTGTACATTGATTATCTGTGTACAGGCATGTCAGGATGTAGAGGTTAACAGAAGGTTCTCAGAACGTTTCGGGAACTTACAGAGAACGTTTCGGGAACCTACAGAGAACGTTCCCCTAACCTAAAGGGAATGCTCTATTTACGTATAGAAAACTTTCCTGACTAACCAACAGGGAACGTTCAAATATTTGTTTTGGGAACTTTCTGGGAACCAAAAACTAACATTTCCAGAACGTTATCTGCAGGTTATTTTTTTAGCAATAATTTTGAATTCATTCTTATGTTTTTGAACAATAAATAATATAGAAGATGTAATTTGTAGACTGATTATCTGTGTACAGGCATATCAGGATGAGGAAGAGAACGTTCTCAGAACGTTTCGGGAACCTACAGAGAACGTTCCCCTAACCTAAAGGGAATGCTCTATTTACATATAGAAAACTTTCCTGGCTAACATACAGGGAACGTTCAAATATTTGTTCTGGAAACCAAAAACTAACATTCCCAGAACGTTCTGGGAACCAACAATTGTTAAGTGGGTTTAAACTCCTTTAAATGCCAGTATGATGTAAGGACTTGTGATCTGAAGGCAACTGTGCATGTGTTGACATCCTGTCCCATCCCAAAACACATGCGTCATCCCATCTGCTGAAACCAATGATGCCAAACATCCTGACAGCCTTTAATACGCGCTTAATCCAGTCAGACCGCGCAATCCAACACTACCCGGCATCAGTCGCTAACTGTGCTGAAAGTTCCCCGCTGGACGGACATGTGAAGGATAATGCATGGAAACACCGCAGCCTACCTGCGGCAAGACGCGACGCGACGCGCGCGTGATCTGTGCTGACGCGGCCGCTTCACCGACGCTCGCTGCGGGCCACCGTGTCACATTCACATCGGACCGAAACGCGTCTGCTCGGAGATCGGGTGAATGTTTGCAGAGTTACAGCTGAACCGCACAGATGGACGGACATCTCTCCTGTCCGGGACTCCTCGTGATCACGTGACGCGTTGCCCTCTGCGATGATGCGCGTTACAGAACATCCCAAATCGGAATCGCCCCTCTTCTGACACACACGTGCACGAGTGCACCGTTAATATCCTCCTACAAGATTGTGCATTACATATCTAACGTTTACTAGACGTTTCCGAGGCTTGCTGATCTCCTGCACTGTTGCAGCACAGATATGGTTCCTCCTCTTTTTGATATTCATTACATTTATCCATTTTCATGCATTTATCAGACGCTTTTATCCAAAGTGACTTGCATTGCATTCAAGAAACACATTGACATTCTAATCAGTTCTTGCTTTCCCTGGGAGGACGAATGTATTGTAATATAGGCAGCATATGAAATATTAAAAATTAACTATGAAACTAAATTATTTGTGCAAATACAAATTTAATGGAATTTAATTGCAAATTTTTTAATTTACAAATTAGCCTAAAAATATCAAACTGTTTAAATGTGTGTAATGTAATGAACATCCATTGTTGTGGCAAATCTGTAGAGTTTAAGTTTTCTCGCTGGTTCAGTCAGAGAAAGAAAGGCTAAGAGTCGTAATCTCCAAGATATTCTTTATTGCCAGGGTAGAAAGTAAGATGCAGCTTCACATCTGGATCCAGATCAGCATGCATCTGTCTTATAAGGTTATACTTTATGTTTTCACTAGCTCTACATTTAAATTTTTAATGATATATGAATTTCTCCAACACCATCTATAACCACTTTTTTTAAGTCGACACGAAATGCGAGTTGTGCTAGTCTTTTCTCCTCTTTTGTTCCAACGTGAACATGATTTCACCAAGAACTACATGTTCCTGGATCGACATTACAATCAGATTTAAGAGACAAGTTTACAGTTTATGTCAAGTTTTAGTCTTACAGCCAGAGTTAGGGATTTCTACATCAGTGTTATTCATCCTTACCCTCTGATTTTAGGGATAACTTACGGGTAAGCTTATAAGCTATAGGGATACAGTTAGGACTACATTTGAAGACAGGAACATGTCTTACTTGACAAAATCACAGTGATCATTTTGTCATACTGTATATCCAAGTGAAACGCTTCTGGAATAAGAACAAATGTGGGCGGGGCTTGATTGTGTCTGGGGATTTGATTGGATGGTTGTGGTTTGCTATTGGCTGATCTCATGTGAGTGACAGGCTGTTGCCCCGCCCTCGATATCAGAGAGGAGAAGAGATGTTGCAGCTAGAGGGAGGGGAAATTATTTTAATGATGTGCACCGATAGATCGTTTACAATAAACTCTGGAAAATTCAGTGAAAAACAATAATTGTTTTGACAATTTAAGACCTCAAGTCTTGTTGGTTATGATGCTTTGCACACCTGGATTTGTCTCTGCAGATCCTCTCGAGCTCTATTACGTTGGCTGGGGAAGGTCAGACATGTTCTGCTCCTTCCAGAGGTGTTTGTCCATCTGTGAGTCACTCTCATCTCCACACTTCATCTCTGGAGTGGTTCTTTTAACCTCTCTAACCATGACCCGTCTTCCTCGATTGCTCAGTTTAACTGGATGGCCTGCTCTCGGAAGAGCTCTGCAACAGCGGAGGCTTAGCAGATGCAACCATGGGGATGAAAGACTGAGATGAGGCTGATGGTGATGGAGATCCAGGCTGAGATGTTGACACGGGGCAACACAGAAGTGTCAGGAATGAAGTGCGTGGACTCAAGATGCACGTGGAAGGTATTTTAATATAATGAAAAATAAAACAAAAGACAAACCAAAATTGCCCCGAGGGGGAAAACCATATCTAGACTGACTTGACTTACAGACTAGACTGGGCAGAACTCGACACTAGACAAGATCAAGGACGACTCACTACACAAACAGACACAGGAAAAGACAATGACGCAACACAGTATGGCAAAGTCGAAGGGATTAAATTGGGAACAAGAGATTAAATAAAGGATAACAGGTGGGGCAAATCAAGCAATAACAAGGGAACAAGACGGGCGGGGTTACACAACGACAGGACTCGAACATGAACATGCAGCCAATGCGAACGCACATAAGCCGCGTGTCCACGTGAAACAAGACGAGAAAGTGCGCAGCCAGTGAAACAAACTGCTCTCGATACAAACACAAGATAAAAGCATGCGGCCGATGAAAACACAAACCACGTGCTTAATAACAATACACGCAGACAAGAGATCAGAACCCGAGCAAACACTCGTCCTGTGCGTTCACAACAAGGACAAACACACAGGCCATGAATGTCCGAATCCCGACACAAAACCAAAACTGAACAGACCAAAGTGTCGGGATCGGACATCACGCCCCGCACACAAGACACTTCACAGACAAGAGAGCGCACGACTCAAGACACTCAAAGACACGACAATAGGGCAGTGTCAGAGCTCAGTCACCCAGACACTAGAAAACAAGACCAAAGTGACTGAACCCTGACACAGAAGGCTCTGAGACTAAGATGGAGCTGCGGTGACGAGGTGAAGCCAGGACTGAAGTGGAGTCCAGAGGGAAGGCAGAATCAGAATGAGACAAGTCACAGACGAAGGCCCGCAAGTCATGGGGATAATAGAGCTACAAGGACGATGGTCTGAGGAGCAATGGTGGAGCCGACTAGGGCAGGGTTTTTCAAACTTTTTGTGTGTGTGGACCACTATTTGTAATCAAAAAATTTTGCGGACCACCTCATAACACACATAATAAAATGTCTACACACAGTCTTACCTGAATTAATCCGCACCTCTAAATAGGCTTACTAGCACTACTAACTAGTCATCACATGACCAATCAATAATCTCAACAATTTTTAATAAAATGAATGATAATTAATTAATTATCAATTGTTACAATTATTTTTAATAAATATTTCTTGAGATTTTTCTCAAGATTGTCAACAATCTCAAATATTTTGACACTGGTCAGTCAGTAATTAATGCAAATGTTATATCAATATAGGCCTACATATTCTTTAAAAAATTTTATGGGAATTTCCTGGTAAAATGAAGGTAAAATATTATTTTATTTTGCCTTTCCACGGACCACCTGCAGTACCCTCACGGACCACAGTTTGGGAATGACTGGACTAGTGTACATGCTGAGGTGGATGGAGGTGCTAGGAAGAGCAAGTAGCTCGGAAGTCCAAGAAAGCTCGAAGAAGATTTGCAAAACACTAAGCAGGTAACGCAGGCGGAGACGGGGATGAAGCACAGGGGTTAAACAGGGCAGGAACATCACAGACATCAATAATTCAGTGTTGGGAGATGAAACAGGCAGGGTGCTGGGTGACGGAAGTGACTCGTGCTATTATCCTCTAAAACCTCAAATAAAATCAGGG